>JAUKPP010287861.1:0-10332 GCA_032273245.1 Phyllaplysia taylori
TTCACCAACAGAGGGCTTTCACCTCACGCTGGTGGGGCGGCGGATTTATTTATATACCCCCAACCCGCGGGGGGGGGTTTAAAATATTAAAATGCCTTCTCTATCAACATAATCTTATTAAGTAGCCCAGACAAAACTTAAATCGTCAGAGACTGATGTGCAAAAAAACTGTTTACTTTTATCTCTTATCGTTTTCAAGTTATTTCAGTTTAGAATCTTTCAATAAAAAAAAAAAACACCCTCAAGAATGTCTGGATCAGACAAGTGTCCAAGTATGCAAAGGTCTTATCCAGACAATTTGTTTATGGGAGAGTGTAGGGTGGGAGCTTGAATCTGAGGACACAGCTAGACACAAAAATATTCTGAGCTTGATTTGGTTGACTTTTTGGCTTAATATCCCTTGCAGCACTGTAAGGTCATTTATGGGACAGGCTACTTCAACCCTGCCTGTCATGGCAAATCTTGGCCAAGACAGTAGGACACTGTCCCCACAGAAAGTTTGAGACCTAGTCAATCAAACAAATTGCCTCACATATGCCTCGAACTCATGTCTGGGTGATTGCGAAGAGCCTAATCATGACATCAGACACTCGTTGATCTCTGGTGTCAGGCAAAAAACTCTTGAGGAAAAATTCTGAAGATGTCTAGCGGAGCCCTTTCAAACTTCACCTCTACACCACCACGATCTTCACCTCTACACCACCACGATTAAGAAAAAAAATGCCAACAAATAAAGGCTGTATGGTTCACCATTTATTCATAGAATTCTTGAAGAAAATCCATCCATTTATTATTAGTATCTTACAATATACATATCATGTATGTAGAGGCCAAATATTCAAATATCATGTCATTATATTGGAATACAAGCACTGCCATGAGTGGGACCAAGAACATTGGATGGTGTTAGCCCCTGTGCATGTAGCTGCTAACTTAGTGTAATAATATAATAATAATTCACAAAATATACAAAACATTGCAGTTTGCAGACGTCAGAATGATCCAACACTTTTGTTCCAGATACCATACATACACTCACAACCATAACATTACAGAGTTGGGGTGGGGGGCAGAGTAGATAATGACATCTGTATAGAACAATACTTGAGCTTGGGTAGGAGAATCTTTCTCAAACACAAAAACATTGTGGTGTCTGCCTTGATAGCTGGCCAAACAAAGAACAAACCAGCTTACAATAAACTGTCCTTGTCATCAGCTCAGGGAAGGGTTGTTGTTTTTTCCAATGACTACCCACTAGCGTTCTAGTTCTATATGTACTAGACTTGACCCAGATAAATCTACATAGAAAAAAACAACATCAGTCACGTGCAGCAAGCCATGACACATTCAGGCTCCTCCGACTTGGTGCATAAATGTGCTGAGTGACTGGAAAGGCTTATTTGGGCCTGTGCATAAATGTGTCAAGTGACTACTCAGTCTTAAATAATAGCTGTGTTTTCCTTAAAGACTACTGAACTCTTTTCCCCCACATGTTACAATAGATGTTGAGTGCTGCCTTTACTCATACTGTAGTTTGCAAAATAAAAGCCTGTCACTGAAAATCTAGAAATAGAAACAATTTGTAAGCTTGTTGAGTGATTGATCCAATTTTCCACAATCTTTCAAGATGGGGAAAACTGTTTCTCTTTTATACCTGATATCACTGATATCTATTTTGCATGTGGAAGAAAAATGTTAAAGCATGGTTTTACTGCTCAGCAACACAGAAATTCACACAATACTTATCTTCAATTCTAAAAGTAAGTCGAACAAAGCTCCCACAGAATTTATACCGCAAAAGTGCTTAAGCTTTCTTCGCAGTAGTAGTAATAGGCCTACTTGGGTTCATGTAAACCTACAGAATGGCTGTTACTGTTACCTTTTCTCATTCAAACTAAATATGATGATACAATTCAAAAACATGTTTAGCAAGCCAACCACATATTCATATATATACAGTACTACAAACTTTCTTTGATGTTATTGCGATCGATACAAATATTTTTCAACTTTGTAACATTAGCCTAGGAGCTAGAAATCATAACATTTAAAGTACAGACTAAACTATATGGAACCTAGATAAATGAATATATGCTAATGAAAAATGTGTTGAATAACATGTACCGGTACTAAATATTCTAAAGGAAGTAAGTGCATGTAATTTTCCCTAAGTGATTGTTCTCAATTGAGGAATAGAAAATTATACACTACTCCATCTATTCAGCTCACTCACAAAGTACAAATAGATCAAATTGCCACGCAGGAGGTAGGTACAATGAAACAGTCAGCAATAGTGCAGGGACAGATCAGAAACATTTGTAACTATGTGAGGGACACAACGAGGACATCAGCTGGGTGAGTGATATTCTTGAACTCTAACACTTCTACTCTTTCCACCCATTTCAAGCTGCAGTGACCTTTTCATTTCCGTAATCCCACACAAGGTGTTTTACAGTAAAATCTCAGTATGCCAGAACCAAATGATGGTCTGAGCCAACCACCACTGGTTCAAAAGAAATGTGCACAGGCTATTGCATAAGCAACTGGTGGTAAGAAAGACAGCTTGCCCTCCCACATCCCAGCTTGACGTTTGTCAGCAGAAAACCTGTAGGGAAAAGTATGGATTCTGATCTCAGTCAGGTCCTAGCATAAGAGTGGTTTTGCCCTTCAGCTCTTGTCAAGGAGTGAATGCTTCACACGTATTGTTATCCCTGAGGGAGTTTTGGCCAACAAGCAAAATTCTCACTTACATTATGTGACGAGTATTCAGAATTAGATCTGATCTAAAAGGCTAACCAATACTTGGGGGATGAAAATTACATGCCAGTATTTTTTCAATTCAAAAGGAAAGCTAAAGATTCACTATTTTACCTGCAGCAATGAAATATCAGTTATTCTTGGGCTGCTTCAACAGCAGTGGTGCATTTTACTCACACAATCAAGCATTCAGAGAAGACACCAATAAAAAAAATAGTGAAACATGCCTTTAATTTTTAATCCTTTCGCATTTAACTTGCCACGTAGGCCTACAACTTAAATCTTGTTTCCCAGTGACCCTGTAATGAAAGACATAAAATCAGTGGAATCTGACCATATTCAAGACCTTCTGATCTACTACATACAACATGGTAAATAATTAATAGTTGTATGCGGCTATTGTTGGCGACCAGCCTGAAACAGAATCAGATTAAAAAATCAACGATGTCAAAAAATGTATGCAAATTTCGGAAATCTTTTTTGTCAATACAACCTCGTCCCTCTTCTGTCAAGACATGGTTAATTAATTGTACGAAATTTTCCACTGTTTTCAATAGACCTGCTAGAGAATGCACAGAAAAGCTTTTGTGTGAGCAAGCAATGTTTCATAGCAAAATGGGCTGACAAGAATACGTTTCCAAACTGCATAGATTGGACACATTGGTCACCTTATGCAGTGGTACCATTAAATGCCCCTTTCGCATTATTTTGCTCTTGATTAGGTCTATAATATAACAAGCATACTGACTAAAACCCCTTTGTAAAGGCAAAAACGAATTGTCTTTTGTACCATTTAGCACGCTAAACAAAATATTTTCAAACCACCCCACCCCACTCACTCACCCTGGGTAAATTCAACAAAGATAATCTAAGAGCTATGAGACTTTTTTTCTTGTAACTTGAGATACAGGTCCTTTAACAGAGACATGTATTGTAACAGAATGCATTTAGAAATCACGAAATCCCTAATACCATAAAAAACTCTTAAAACAATAGGTATCAGCATGATGATTTATAGTTTCATACCCAAACCATGAATTTAATGATAACACAGTAGACTGGTCTACTCAAGGAAACAATTCATTTCTCACAAAGCCCTAGTAAAAGCTTCAACAAATGATAACGTTACACAGGACTTTTCCCAGTTTTTGCATCACATTCAGCAACAATTTTTTCACTCTGGATCATACCTGTCAAACAACACTTTTCCACACACAAACATCCTTTTCTTACTCTCAATCAAAACGGCCAATTTTGCCCTATCTGATGTGGCTTCTCGTCACGAGGTGCCTTCAGACACAGCAAACAAAGAACAACCCTCAGGGAAAATTAAGCTTGCTCAAGTGCTAAAGTAAAAAAACAACAAAAAAAAACAAGAGGCTAAAACAGCTGAGGATAAATAACTCACTCCTTGCTATTACTACTCAAAACTGTCACACATTTTCATGCCAACTTTCATAGTACATGTATGTATACACAGAAAGAACCAGATCAGATTATAGCATTTCAATAACCTGAAATTTTTCTTCTAAAGAGGTGGACGAATACAAAACCATTTCTGATTATTTATCACAATGAAAAGAGTGGTTTCAACATTCACATCGTCCCTGTGTATATCAGGACCTTTTCAAATAAAAGAGAGAAGCCAACAAAGTTAATCTCGTGAGTCAGCATTTCTGCATCCTCTACTTGTATAGGCTAGTCTCATTTTGCCCCACATTGATTTACAACACATGACACATGCATTTAAATGGCTCAGCCCCATACTCAGTATTTATGCTAGAGGAAAACACAGGGTTATTTTTATTGCAGTTCATTGAGGCATGCAGATCTGGCCCCCTAAAAAATGGAAAAACATGCTGCATGCGGTTTTAAGAGTTTGAGACAGTTCTATTGTTTCAGCTCAGAACTTGCATTATTTGCAGCAAAAGAAAGACCCAGCAAGTAGAATTCTTAAACTAGACCTGCGCAATAATCCATTTCTGGCAAAGTTCTGGGAATGTTTATTAGCTGCAAATGCTTAAAAAATTTTCCTTTCTACAGTGTTAATCCCTAAACTTTAACTGAAGACAATTCCTAAAACCTTTTCTTAAAAAAGGGGGAAAAACTTAATAAAAATTAGAACGATATAATAAGTGAATTATATCAAAACATGAAGCTTGCATGGTTATAAATTGTTGGCAAGAAAAGCAAGAAAAAAAAAAATCTGATATGAAAATCAAGAGGTTGAAAGAACTGTTTGCTACATACTAAACAAGAAAATGTACAACTGGATTATTCTCTTGGTAAATCATCAAAATGGTTTAGAAACATATAGTTATAACAAAGCAAGTCTCCTTTTCTACCATAGAATTATATTGGAATTCCTAAAGCCATCCCACCCTCATAGTAACACAAAGAACCAGCACCTTCACTCTTTTCCAACATGGGGTAAAATGAGAATAAAATTAAACGCACATTCGCCATTTCAGATAAAAGTGCGTATACATGCACAGATACATGTTCTTTAGAAAAACACAACCCAAAAGTAATCTTACTTATCAAATTACTCTAAAATCATCAAATACAAAAAATACAAATATATATATTGCACACAATAAATCTTGCCCCCCTTCTATCAAATTCCTTAGAGCTGTACAGTGGGCTAACAATTCCGCTATGCAAATAATTATGAAGCACCACAAAACTGAGTGACAAGATTCAAACCTCAACCCTCTAAGATCATGAAATTCGATAGCAAAAGCACACAGGATATAATTTCATTATAATCGAAAGATGCATTTGATTCACAGCAGCCGGTCCTTAAAACGCTTTTACACATGGACAGGTAGGGGTATACTGTGCAGGCTTTTGAGCTATTTCTTTGGTACGCTGCAGAAAAATGTTCATGAAACCCTGCATAAACTTAATTTAAAAATAAAGACTATTATCAAGTCGACAGTTTTCAGATCCCTAAGGAGCTGATTGTGGGGGATTCCTGCTTATATTAAATATAGCCTGGGGCAAAAACTTGGAAACAGACAGACAGTGTCCTTTGAAAACATCACTTCAAAATCCCAGTTGGATGGTATGAGGGATATGAGTTGGCCTCTTCTGTCATAGCCCAAATTACGCATCAGCAAAACTTAAATGTCCCCTTCCACTTCCAGCGTGTCCTTGAAAACGCAGACAATCAAATGTAATAGTGCAAGGTGCAGGGGGGGGGGGGGGGAAGAGAGAGGGGACAGTCAAATCGTATGCAGAACTCACCAGCGACTGACCCCGCTAAAAGAATTAACTTGCGCCGAAATGGATGCAAAGTTGATAAGTATGAGAGAAGACTCGTAACGACACTGTCTTGTCTCTGAATCCACATAATAAGGCTTTTTTTTTTTTCTCTTCAAGGCAGAGAAACTGTTCATCAAACTTCCCCATGACATGAGCCTCTTGCCACCATAAAGTAGTTCTCTTGAGTTTCACTTCCCACAGAAGGACCAGTTTCCCTGTAGCAACAATAAGAACAGCTGTTTTTCTTTCTCTCCCGATAGTCACTGGTGAAACAATTACATGTACCGAACCATTAATTCATTAATATTAAGGTGAAACATGTATCAACTCCTTGAACTTCTCACACTTTGATGAGGGTTTGCAATATAAATGTGATTCTTTTTTTCCTCCCCTGCGGTTCACAGCTGTGTGTTTTTGTGATGTCTTGGCAACAGGGATGAAAATGACAAGGTGCAAAGAGGTGTAGCCTGTTAACACTGTTGTGGCTACAGTCCCCTCATGCTATGAGGAGCCAGAAGATGAAGATGATGGCCACCCACAGAAACACTTTGCTCAGGAACTGTTCCTCTGCCTGCTGGGGGGAGTTTGGTGGCGCTGAAAAGAAAAGGGGGGAAAAGTCAGTTTGGTTTGATTACCATCTCTATGTCCCCTGCAACACTGTAACTGTAAGGTCATTTAAGAGACAAAGGGAAAAATCATAATCAATTAAAATTCTCCAATACAAGGTATTTAATAAATAACTTGTGTTACATTGAGATTGTCTATGAGGAGAGATGGAATATTTGTTTATCATTATAAGGTTTTACTGTGCCTTTTACTACAATCTAGCAGTAACGTGAAGTTGCAGACAGAGTAGTTTTTATGCTACAAAAGATTAGAAGGATAAGACCATAACAGAGCATCCACCAACCCTTCAAACAACAGTGGGACAGCAAGTTATTTTTACTGAATGCAAGGTGAGTGCCAACATTCACTGATTACAACTGTGCGAAAAACCCACATAGTGAACGAGTTTTCAGGTCCCGAAATGTCGCTGAAATGTGTTGGGTTTTTTTCAGATTAAACACTTTTGTCAGCATCATCAATTCAGATTTCCTTGAGACAGAAAAATAACGCCCATGTCCACGGGGCATAAAACAAAATGAATAAAAGCATTTTTATCAAGTAAATTGGCATATGCTTCTCAGAGCGCAGATTAATCCATTGCTTTGCACCACTTAAGTTAAAGAGTATAGGATATAAAGTTATGAAGACTGGGATCCAAAATGTTGCATTAAGTGGGGTTTGGGGGGGGGGGAATGGTGGTTGTACAGTGCCTCCCATTTAGTAAAGAAGCTCGTTGGGATTTCTTATAAGAAACAAGGATATGTAGTGGGGTATTTGCCTCTTAGCTAAACAGTCAGCGTTATGTTCACTGGCTTATGATACACATTCAGACACATAACAAAACTTACGAGGCCCTGGCCGGCCATCATTAAAGTTGAATGTGGATGCAAACATTCCAAAGGGGAAAGCACCAATTCCAAATGAAAACTGGAAATTGCCATCACCACCAAAACCAAAGTTTTGGAAGGGCTGTGGAAGAACAATCGTGTATGAGAGTATATTTTCACAACTATATAAATAAACCCACTTAGCAAACAATTTTTCAGGTTCCAAAATTTTTTATATGTATTTTTTGTATTCGTAATACACACGTAGCATGAACCAGTTCGTACATAGCGAAAAAATCGGCACCTGCAAGACTAGTTCTAAGTAAAAACAACACACAAATTTCATCAATGAGGGTTATCGTAATGAGAGACAGAGAGAGAGAGAGAGAGAGAGAGAGAAAGAGAGTGAGAGAGAGAGAGAGAGAGAGAGAGGACGACAGAAAGAGAGGGTGAATAAGCAACTGAGAGTGAGCACAGTGCCAATGAAGGCGACTGAATTCGCTAAATTCTACTAGTGGCGTGGGCCGTGTTGGTCAATGGTGTATTTCATGTTTTCAATGGTAGATCTACACATTTCGGTCGCGTGGGTAAGTGCATTTCCTGGGATAGTTAAAGCATCCAAAACGGCTGGTGCTCTAAAAACTAACAAGTCAAGTGTAACAGACAACTGTGCAGGAAGACAGCAGTTCTGTGAAGGCCTGGTACTACAGTAAAGCATCGCACGCTACTGCGCGAGATAAACTACACACTACAACACACAGGCCAAAAGTAGCAATGACAGGGAAAAACCCCCAATGAAAACCCCTTCTCATTGATTGAAAACAGCCTTTCTTGCTGAGGTGGAAGAACAGTTAAGATCTTACACCAAATTCCACAAAGCTTTGGAACTCTGAACTCAACATTATTGACTGCACTACTAATACTAATAAAATGTAGTAAAAATATTTGCACATAATGAATAGATATCAGCGCCCCATGGATTTCCCTATGTGCATGTTAGACTATATATACAATATGTGACAACTAAATTTTGGTTGTGGCTGACGGGCAATTCTCCTTGTCATTTCTATTTCTACACTTATTACTACCTCTTATGAATTCATCCAGGATTTACTACCTCTTATGAATTCAACAAAAATACAGTATCTCTCCACTAGAGAGTCACTCCATCCTTTGCCTGTTTTATATTTGTATTTTCACAAATTTATACAAATTCTTAGGAAAAGACTAGGCCACCCCTTGCTTTATCTATTTACTACTTACATTTTCACAAATCTTTTATAAATAAATCTCAAACTGTTTTCTGATATATTTTACAGCGTCGAAAGTTCCATAACAGTTAAACAAAGCAAACAAACAAACATGTACAAGTAAAAGAGCATAATCCTATTAAAAGCACATGGCTGAACTTAATTTTCCTTACTAGCTCTCCTGAGCATTTACCTCAACTTAGATAATACCAGAGATGGAAAAATTTACTGAACTTTTCTCAGGCTATACAGTTGGAAAAATACACATATTCAATTGTAGATTAGTACACATAGTAGAATGGTCCACCATTGAAACAGACATCAGGCTCCACTTACAGAAAATGACAGAGTAAATCAAAATTGCCGTTTTCCCTTTGTGATGAAAAGAAAATCCTGAAAAATCTTGAGGATGCCTGAACCAGCCCTTCATCCTCACATTGGTTTGGTTACCAGTTTTACATCCCCTGCAACACTGTAAGGTCATTTAAGAGACGGGCTACTTCGACCATGCCTGTCAGGGCCAACCCGGACTGAGAGGGAAAAAATCCCAGATAGTCCGCGATCGGAGATCGATCTAGGGTCGTCCCGCAATGCAAGGCGAAGAGCCTCACCATTACACCACAGCGCCAGTTCATCCTCACACTCATACTAGTTATTCTACAAACATTCTGAACACCAATGACTTACATTTGAAGATTCAGGCTCAGACCTCTGCCCAGCTGGCCTTGGCGGTAGTTTCTCTCTGGAAAAAAAAAAAAAAATACAGCATACAACTCCGTGGTACTTTTTGCACAAGACCTCCTGCCTGAAAAATGATACCTGTATTTATTTTAAACGTTATCCTAAAATGGTATCCCTTTTCTTTCTTCAGGCAATGCATGCAACTGCACAACTTATCAATTAATCCTGCCCTCTCAGGTTGTAAGCAGACATCAGAGTGATAATATACCACTAACAAATTTACTAAGAAAATTCTGAAACTGTTGAAAAACAATGGACTAGTAAGTCCACTTCTGACAATAATTTTCACACAAAATGAAAAAAGTGAAACTTGCAAGTATGGATGTAATGAGACTTCGGTTGTAACCAGAGAAAATTAAATCCTTGTCTTCATTAAAAAATTTTGAATTAAATAAGACCCCGAATTTAACAGGGAAACTAGGCTGGTCGGGACGGTCTCCTTGTTATAATCCAAAATTCACTGCTGTAGTGTCCCACAATTTTTTGCCGTTTCAGTTCAGCCTGCTCCTCTTTCATGGAAAGTGTCCTAAAAACATACAGATGGTATAGAATGCAAACAAGTAGTTACTCTGCTACAAGAATGTTAGGGTAACCTTTCTATGCGAGTCAATGTATGTTAATCCACAAGAGAAATTTGGAACGAATTCAGAAAATGTAGTCACTATACAGGGATGCCAACTCCTAAAGATTTCATGGGGGCTGAATCATCGCCTACAGTGCTTTAGCAAGGACTGATGGAGCAAATCAACTTGAGAGAATTTCGTAAGTTTACAGAAAATCTGTATCCCTGACAGTACACCTACCATTGCTTGGGCTCTGCCATTCTCTGTGATCATTCTAAAACACAATCAATGTTCAAAATATAATTCATCTAGAAAAATGCA
>JAUKPP010287872.1:0-10332 GCA_032273245.1 Phyllaplysia taylori
TAGTTCTATGATTTGATGGGTCAGTGTTGATCTTATTTTTGATGGGTGTTGTGGGGGGGGGGGGGGGGGCAACCATTTTTATATGAAGGACTCTTGTTTATTTCATAAAACTTTGATGTTTTTATGCTTAATGTGTCTATTTCTTTGTTACCAGGCTGGAGCCAGTGTGAATGCTGTCGACCTGTGGCAGTTCACACCACTGCATGAAGCAGCCTCCAAGTCCAGGGTGGAGGTGTGCTCTCTGCTATTGGCTCATGGGGCCGATCCAACACTGGTCAACTGTCACAGCAAAAGTATCACGGACGTCGCCCCTAGTCGGGAGCTTCAAGAGCGCCTTCAGTGTATGTGTTTTCATCTAATATTGTCTGACTGAACAGAATGCTGTTTGAATTCCAGTGAAAATTCTTACTTTACTGAGGGGTGGTGTTTTTCCGTATCAATTTCTTTTAATATTTTATTTGCATCAGGTCAGTTCACATTTGGTTGGTAGGCTAGTGGATTTTTGTTATTAGTTTTTGTTCTTTGATCATTCATTTTGCTACTTCTAGTGAGATTTTTCACAATACATGGTTATATGTTTTGAAATGTTTCAATCTTGCTTTTGATTACTAGTACTTCAGTGATCATGATATGGAAGACATTTTGATGATGGACTATGCAGAACAAAGACTAAGTATTGTGTTGAGCTCTGAATACTAAATATGCACTGTCTATCCTCAGGTGAATATAAAGGTCATGCATTGTTAGAGGGAGCTCGCCAAGCAGATCTGACCAGAGTGAAGAAGTACTTATCTGTGGAAATTGTAAATTTTAAACACCCATACACAGGAGACTCAGCTTTGGTATGTAATTTTTCTTCAGTATGTAGCAAATATTTTAGTATTGTTTTTCTTGGTCAATTTTAGGGATTTTGATGGTTTCCTACCCCTTCCAAGCATAGTGAATTTTTCAACTGGGGAGGTCCCACCATGGGGGTCATAGCATGATAATTCCTTCTCATGTTGCACAAAAAAGCACTTGCAATGCATGCATTCTGGGTATCTCAAAATTGTGAAAATTGTCAGGTGCTAAGTATCATCTATGCAAAGAAGTGGCTCTGGGTTGTTTTTTTTAGGTATTTTTTAAAATATTATTTATTCATCTTCTGATAGAACATACCCTGCTATAAATTTGTGAAATCTAGCTCTGAAGAGTATATTAAATTTTAGGTTTTACTCTATTGTGTTGAAACTGTAGTCTTTTGTTTTGCTTTTGTTTTAAAAAAAAAAAAAAAAAAGCAAAACACAGGCCTGAGAATATTGTGCCAAAAGGCTGATTTTTGCATAAATGAATTTCATGGTCTGCTGGGATGTTGACTGGTCTTCCTTTTTTTTTTTTGGTCTCATCTCAACATTTTTAGAATTGTAACTTAAAATAGTTTTAGAATGCGGTATTTAATGCAAATTTTTATAAGATTTTTGCGGGACAACGTGCCCCTGGACATTCCTAGACAGGCTCCTGCCTGCGATGATAACATTGTCTTGCTTTTTCATTGCTTCCCGGTTCTCAGCATTGAGTATAGTTCTTATATTCTATGCTATCGCTATCACTTGGTAATCATATGTATTATTGTTTTGTTTTTCAGCATTGTGCTGCTGCCTCTCCTTATCCAAAGCGCAAGCAAGTTGTGGAGCTGTTGATAAGAAAAGGGGCCAACCTTAATGACAAAAATAAAGAGTAAGTACTCTTATGCATCCATGGTATATCTTAAGTCACAAACAGCTTTTAGTGAGAGTCCGCGATGAAAGTGGCTCTTAAAATTGTGCAGTTAACTTCTGTTGCTGTATCTTGGCTGGGAAAATATTGTTGTCACACTTCACCTTCAAGTAACTTTTGTGTTAGAGCAGTTTGATTTTAATGACTGTGATAATTAAGTTTGGTTTTTAACTGTCGTCCTCCATCTTTCCATCACCAGTTATCTGGCAGCTCTGCACATTGCTGCTGACAAAGCCCATTACGATGTTATGGATGTCCTGCTGAAACATGGTGCCAAGGTAACTGAGACATAGACTCAAGCTCTTTCTTTAGAGGGTTACAGCAAATTTGAGCAGTTTTCTCTGCCTATACTCGCATAATTTCTTGTATTTAGGGCCATGTGATGGCTCTCAATATAATATAAGAAAGGTTATGTTGAGTCTTGTGTGGAAGTTGCCATGGCTTGATTATTGCCTGAAATACATCACATCATTGAATGTAAGGAAGCTTCGAATTAATTTTGTCAATCAAATCAAGGAAAGATATGACATTAAGAAAGTGCTTTCAAGAACCACTCAAGACCTTTGCTGTGACTCAAGTCTTATGGTTTTAAATACAGGCCACATGTCAGGTATGGGGATAATATTAACCTTGTTCGCATGAGGGTCTTTGGTGCACTCTTTATCGCCGGTTGTTTGGCTAAGGGTGAACTTTTACACAAACTATAATGTACAATTTGCCTTTTTGCTTAAACAACATCAGTATCTCGTTTAATTTCCCTTTGTATTTTTCATATCAGCACCTTATCATGACATGCAAGGCATTACTGTTGTTTTCTTCAGTAGAAGTTGTGAACTTTTGAGACATGATTTAACAAGGCTGTAAGCTATTAATATCTGTCATGTTTTGGGCTCTTAACTGTAATCCCTACTCACAGGTAAATGCCCTCGACGGCCTTGGTCAAACAGCCCTGCACCGGGTGGCTCAGCAAGGCAATATGCAGGCTTGTCGTCTCCTCATGTCCTATGCCATAGACACTAGCATTGTGTCACTACAAGGCTATACCGCTGCTCAGCTGGCCACAGAAAATATTCAGAAGCTGCTGAGAGGTATGCTTATTCATTTTTATATACTATTGTATGTTGCTCTTTCAGTAAATATTTCAAGTAAAGAATAAGCATTATGTCATATTTCGTGATTGTTAGCGCTGGAATTTTTTTCAACTGCTGATATTACACTATTCTGACTGTTCTTAAATGTTTCATTATGAAGTCATTATTGGCAGGTATGGAAATCACCAATGTCCTTTGATGTTAGTGGACTGTTATCTATCTAAAAATGAATTGTTTGACCTACTGTACTTGCTTTTCACTCTGACCTTTACAATAATTGGAGGTTTAAATGTTTACACAATGTACTTAATACATATATCAATCCTGTTTTTATGCTCACTTGTACTATGGAGATGCTCATTTGGTTGTTTTTTTCCTCCAGAGGATCCACCTGTTGGGGGCACTGACATCGATATTCAACTGCTGGAAGCTGCTAAAGCAGGGGATTTGGAACTTGTAAAGGTTGGTGACCTATCTTGTTGAACTTTACAAAGCTATTTTATCTCGACAAGGGTTTTTTCTTGTTTACCACTGCAGAGGGGAAAACAGTAAATTTATTTTGTTTTTTAACTGTGGAAAAAAGCCCAAGTGCAGGCTACCCTAATGGTTTCTGTGTTTATGGAATGGAAAGTAGTGAAATTAAATAAATGAAGCTATTTTAGGGCTGAGTATATTATATATTGATTCAATTAATTTTAAGTAACTTTTTGCTTCTTGGAAACAAGGAATGTGGAGGAAAGTAGTAAATTATGTATGTGTGTATCAATTTGGGCATTGTGTGCCATTCAGAATGCAAATATGATTAAAGTCACTATTGATTTTCATACATCTCTGATTGGTGCTGCTCTGTCACAGAAACTTGTGGCCACCAATCTTCATGCTGTGAACTGTAGAGATGTGGATGGCCGCCACTCAACTCCACTGCATTTTGCTGCTGGCTACAACAGAGTCTCTGTGGTGGAGTACCTGCTGGAGCACGGAGCTGATGTGCACGCTAAGGACAAAGGGTGAGTAGGATATAAGTTTTCCTCATGGAGAGACAGCTTTGGAAAGTCCATGTCATTTTTGTTTGTTTGCTTGATTATCATTTCCTATCAAGTTGTGTCAATCTGAAGTGGTTTGTGGGTGGTCTGGGGTGCCTTCTGCTTTTACAACTTTCAAGGATATTATTGTAATAAACTATGTCCTGGAACGTAAGTGACAAAAAAGTATTGTCAGATTTCTAAAACCTCCACAAAATATATATCTGTTACTTCTGTAAATCATGTTTCTCTCGTTTTTTACACTTATAGTTTCAAATCTCTTCATTTCAGTTGAAAAGTTTTTGAATGCCCATATAATTATGTGACACTGAATTATCAGTGTTGGTTTTCATGACAGTACACCTGTTTGCTATTTATTTACAGGGGCCTTGTTCCGTTGCATAACGCTTGTTCTTATGGCCATTATGAAGTCACAGAACTCTTGATCAAGGTGAGATGACACTGACTCTCTTACCTTTGTCTCCTTTATCAGTTTCTACCTTTGTCTGTGTATTATTTGGGCCTTACAATGGGGATTGCATTTATATAGTGCATATCGTACTCTACCTTTGCCTGTGTATTAATTTGGGCCTTATAATGGGGATTGCATTTATATAGTGCATATCGTATTCTACCTTTGCCTGTGTATTATTTGGGCCTTATAATGGGGATTGCATTTATATAGTGCATATCGCAATACTGGCTCTATGGGCTTTACAATCAATTATTACTACGGCATACCAAAAGTCACTCAGAAACCATCTCAACTTCCTGGGAACCATACAGTGCAAGCTGCCATTTTACAGAGGCTAAGGCACTAACATACGGACAAGATCGTTCGCTGTCTATAGCTGGGTACCCATTCACACCTGGGTGAAGTGAGGAAAATTTGTGTAAAGTGCCTTTTTCAAGAAAACATTGTCGGATCCGAGCCAAGATTGAAACCCGCAACGATTCCGGCAGCCTAGCCACTAGACTGCTGCTGCCACCTTACTAAAACAAAATTGTATTGCAGGATGATACAATGAAACCTTTTACTATGGTAAAAGGTTTTTTTTGCTGGATGTAAAGCACATATATTTTCTTCAATAAGTCTCGTCTTTCTCTTCACAGTTTTATATCCACGTACTGTGCCTGGTTTTGTGGTAACAGTGTTGATTAAAAAATTATTCATAGAGGAGAAATGAATGATATAATTCATAATCTAACAAGATGTGCTTTCATGTAGGTTTTGAATGTTTCAATTTTTTCCTCTTGCTCTCAATTTTTGTGGAAGTGTATTCCAGGTTTTTTGGCAAACAAAGGCAAAAAATCTTTTACTGAACAACTTGGAATTCATTTTGGATGTTCATGATTTGGTGGTGTTAGTTGATGACAACAGCTATCTTTATGGAACTCATGGGTGTAACAAATACTTATAGTGATGCATTACTGTATACATTACATTAGCACTCAATTAATTCTTCGTTCTTTTTTTTTTACCTGCAGCATGGAGCCTGTGTCAATGTTGCAGACTTGTGGAAATTCACTCCCTTACATGAGGCTGCTTCCAAGGGCAAATTTGAAATTTGTAAAATACTGCTCAAGGTAAGTGTTGTTTATCTTGACAATTATGTAGAGATTTTCAGAAGAAGAGTTAACCTTCCACAGACCCCATGAAAATAGCTTCATATATCTGCAGCAGGTTGAGCTAGTTTCCTAACAATTATATGACAGCATCCTAACATCTCTTATCAGAATCAGATGGTTATATATGAGATGTAACTGTTGTAGCCTAATGCAGGAATGTTTGGAAATTGCAACATTTAGATTTTAAAAAAATGAATTTGTGTATTCTTTTTTCAGCATGGTGCTGATCCCAATAAGAAGAATCGGGATGGACACACACCATTAGACCTAGTCAAAGAAGGTGATCAAGATGTTGGCGATCTTCTCAGAGGTCAGAAACTCTTATGATTTGTTTTATTTTCAACTATTGTATTGCTGCCGTAATCAAAGTCTTACCTCTTTAACTTGAATCAGTTGGCAAATGAATGGTTGTGATTGTTTTTTTTATTTTTATCTAAAACTGTTGAAAATCTAAAAACTATGTTGAAAAACTTGAACATTACTAAGCTCAATTTAAATGCAACAATAGAATTATTTTTCTGGGTAAGGCATTAATATATATTCTTGCATTTGCAAAAATAATGCTTCAGAATAATATGTGAAATTATATACGCTGTACAATTACAAATATTGTGGATTAATTGGCAAGAGACTTGAATCTTGAAATAACACTTTGTATATGTGTGAATTCAGTATCTTTTCAGGGGAATCGACTATTTCCTTCATATTTAAAAACCTTCATCGGTGTATATCAAATTAGTTAAGTTCTGTGCTTCACTTTACACGTTTTTGTCTTTTATTAGGTGATGCTGCTCTATTAGAAGCTGCTAAGAAAGGAAATTTGGCCAGAGTGCAAAAGCTTGCATCAGAGGAAAACATCAACTGTCGAGACACTCAAGGACGAAATTCAACCCCTTTACATCTTGCAGGTCAGTGTTTTTTATGGTTTAAAAAAATAAGTCTGGAATCCTGTGGCTTTGTGTGAGCAAGGAATATTTCAATATTTTATCTTAAATGTCTTTACTTTTTTAATACATGTGAATATTAAGTTGAGTTCCTTAGCTGTGGTATTTTCTTTTTCATGCTACAAAAATTATTGGAGTAGCGTTTATTCTGCTAATTGCTTACATTTCCATACAGTGATGAATACCATTCATAATTATTAAGTCTCATTTGCTTATAGCTAATGACATGATCATGGCCTTTGGTTTTTCAAACAGCTGGCTACAACAATGTGGAAGTTGCAGAGTTCCTGTTAGAGAATGGAGCCGATGTCAATGCTCAGGACAAGGGTGGTCTCATTCCGCTACACAATGCATCATCGTATGGAGTATGTGCTTTTCTGTTCTCATTTGTTTTCTCAAACAAATTTAGGGCAGGAGGAAATGTTGTGTCTTAGGTGTTGTTCAGGGGGGAGCTTCCTCAGGAATAGTTGAATCCCTTACTCGTTTATGCTAGAATACCCCAGGGTTATTTTTATTGCAGTGTATTTAGGTGCAGATCTGCCCCCTCCTCTCTGGGAAATCCCGTTGTTGCTACTATTTATATTGAGTATGGGACAGCTCTATTGTCCTGAATTCAGAATTTTCATCAGCACCTTAGTATAAAAAAATTCCTGAGACTTTCTTGAAAATGCATTTTAATTTGATTTTAACAGTGTTAGTTTTGGCCCCTCTTGTCAAAGTTAATTGTGATCAGCTATGTCCAGCCCTGGTTTTTTAAATCAAGTTTGTTAGTGAAACAAGTGTTACAACAGGGAAAGTGTATTGTTGTTACACCCAAAAATACTTTTTGGAAAAAAAATACATCTATTATTACATTTTCCCAACAAGAGGTATTGAAATCTTATCATCATGATGTGGACACGTTAATCGTGTGAGGGTTCAATCTTATAACAAGTTTATTGTCTTACACGTTATTTTCCTTGGAATGTTGATCTCAATTCTAAGTCAAGAAAGGATCTCAAAGAATTGAATTTTAATGTCAACTGCCCCTATAATAATGAAGTTAAACTTGCCTTCTGAAACACCTCCCTCACTGAATTATTTTATACTCTTTTTTTTTTATTGTGCTTGTCCTCAAATTGTAGTTTTCCATATTAATAGGAATTTTTTTTTTTAAATGATTTTTTTTTTCCTTATCTCTTGACAAAAATGCTTTTTAAAATCCTCAGCATGTAGACATTGCTGCTCTGCTGATAAAGTTCAACACTTATGTAAATGCTCAAGACAGATGGGGCTTCACACCATTACATGAAGCTGCCCAGAAAGGAAGGACCCAGTTGTGTGCTTTGCTGGTTAGTATAGATGTCCGTCGTAATATTTTTCCTGTTTTCATGCTATAGTAGTGCTGAATGTATGGAGGAGAACAGTACCTCATACACACCTTCTCTTCCTCCTCTATGGTTAGATATATTGAAATGGATCCTGTAATTATTTTAGCGGTACTTTGATTTCATAGAAGGCTGAAAAGTATGAGTGAAATTTTTTTCTTGACTAGCATTCCACTGAAAGTATTGGACCACCAAGCAATATTTTGATTGATTTAATATTCCACTTTACCTTTGTTTTCTTAATTTCATCAGACTATCATTGGCATGGTATCTGTTCAAAACAACACATAAAGCAAACTTGTCTTCATGGGTTACCACTTCGACAGTATGATTTGCAATAGATAGAAATAACATTTGAATTGAAGCTTGATAAAAGTACACTTTTTTTTCTCCAGCTTGCTCATGGTGCAGATCCAACAGTGAAAAACCAAGAGGGTCAAACTCCTCTTGATCTCACTACGGTATGTTATTGATTGCTTAGTGAAAATGAATTGTTGATTTCTCAGTTGCACAGCTTTTTGTAGTGAAACTTTTTTACCTTTCACATATTAATTTCGTGTGATACTTTCTTGTCATTGATCACTTTTGTATATAGTAAACACTTTTATTGGACAATTGGATTCATTTTGGTGTTTGACTTCAATAATTGAAAATACTAATACGGCAAGTGCCTGGCTGCAGTCTACATTTTGATGAAGAGTGGTCATTGTCATCGTTAGACAGGAACCATACTTTAAATAGTAATCAAGTGTTTCAGTGCACATGAATTTTGAAAAGTAACAGCTGATTTCTAAGTGACATGTTCTTTCTCCTGAGGTTTGAAATGGTCTCTGAGTTTTATCCCTTACTGCTGTCATAATTTCATAATGGTTTGTTTTAATATTTCTCGCTTTGCACTGGCTCTTGCTAATGTCTTGTGTATGTGTGTACAGGCTGACGATGTGCGAGCTCTGCTACAAGACGCCATGCCTCCCAGCGCCATGCCACCTTCTCTACCAAAGTCTCAGGCTGCAACTCTCACAAGCTCCAGTAACTCATCTTCCAGCAAGTAAGTCTAGGAATTATACAGTAATCTTGTCTTCAGCTTCTACGACTGTACATTGTATTAGGAACAGACTAAGTACATAAGTTATGAAAGAATAGATCTCTGTTGTTCACTGATCACTGACTTTGATAATCGTTAGAAAGTCAACGTTATAATGAATAGCATTAATATCACACTGTCTCTCTTCAGTAAACAAGGACTGAGTTTGTGGGGAGTTTAGTGTGGCCTGTTCTTCTCGTCTGCTCCCGGGCTCTGAATTGACCTTACAGTATTGAGAGTGCCATAAAACCTAAACAAAAGGAATTTGTTAAATAGAGAAAGTGCTACCACAAACAAAACATGTTGAAGTGATTGATAATAGAATTTATGCACCAAAGAAATAAAATACCTCCCACCAAATGATTCGGTCTTATTCAAAACAAAAATAATAGAAATTCCACCTTTGCTCATTTTGAGTAAGTTGTGTCTGTCGACGATCTTAGCAGTCTTGCAGCATCATACAAGGTCAGCCATTCTGTGAAAAGATAGGGAAGATCATAACTGTTGAAGTATTCGTTTTGGAATATTAATGGTGCTGTATATCAGATTTGTGCTGAATATTACACCCGTAAGTTATATTTAACTGAATGCTTTTTGCAAGTTTGTTCAAGGGTGGGTTTTTTGTTGTTGTTGTTGTTTTTTCAATCGTATCTATGTCAGCGCTTATTTAGTGGATATGGCCAAGCGTTGCCTTCATTTAATTTCCCTCAAACAACTACTCTATGGTCAGTACTTAAATGCTATGTTACTCTGTCATTGCAGCAGTCTCCTCAACAGCAGTGGCTCCGACTTGGGTCCTGGTGCTGTAGGAGGTGCGAGCTCTCAGTTTGCTGGTGATGGTTGTGTGGACAGATCTGTGGCTGAGGGTAAGTTTTCATATCCTTATGATCTTATTTGTGGCTGTCATATTCTTTTTTCTACTGCGCTAGACTTTGGGAAGATTTCAGTGGGACAATTTATATTTAGTAATGGTATTTATAGCTGCTGACGCTTTACTCCAGATTGGTTGTTTTTTTGTCACTACTGCTTGATTTATTCTTCTCTTACATGATAATAATAATAATAATGACTGCATTTATATATAGCGCATATCCCGGCTTGAAAGCAGGCTCGATGCGCTTTACAATCAATTATGGAACATTTAAACTTACGGTATTAATAGCTTAGAACAGTAAACTGGCAAAATTCCTGAAGATTTGTGAAGATACAAAGATTTCAGACAAGTCCATATTATTTTGTTTCTGTACCGGTGTGAAATGATGGTAATTTGATCATTCTGTTGGTGGAATAAGTATGTAACACCAGGCTTGACAAGGTTAGAAATTGTTTCTGATATAATCATACTATAATGGAGCTAAGGGCAAATTTTCTGCCTGATAAGGCTTTTTTGCGAGACGCACAAAAATTTCAAAAATATGGCCAAGCTATATAATAACACTT
>JAUKPP010287883.1:0-10332 GCA_032273245.1 Phyllaplysia taylori
CCCCCCCCCCCCCCCCCCCCCCCCCCCCCCCCCCCCCCCCCCCCCCCCCCCCCCCCCCCCCCCCCCCCAGGGCGATGGGCAGATAACTGCTAATGATAATGATGTATCCGAACCGTAAGCATTTTCAGAGGCAGCAAATAATCGTCCCCCTTTGGTAAGTTTCAAGGACAAATTATGAGACGAACTTCAGATGATAAAGTAGATACATATTTATTAGTCAAGTAGGTAGAAAAACCTAAAGATGTTTATTGGCTTCCATTGTGTTTATGTCCCTTTGATTTCGGGTTTTGAGTGAATGACAATTATTGCTGCCAGTCGCTTACGATTCGGATTAAAGGCGAGAATAATGTCGAACAACTTTCGTTTATATTACAATACCATTCTTTCCGCGAAACGTCACTAGAAGGCACAAACTGTAGTTTCAACTTTGGCAACCGGTTTTTCTGTTTCTATTTATTTTTTAAAATATATAATTTAAACAATTTATTTCCTCTTCGTTAGTGTTTTCTGCCACCATGGTTTTGGGCAATGGTTAAGTTTACTATGAAACAAAGGTTTGGGATATATCAATGTAAACTTCACCGCGGAGGTAAATTAATTAAACGTATGAATCAAGACTATTAGACAGCAAATACGCACTACTCTTGCAGAATGATATTGTTGTGACGTTGCCCAGAAAGTGAGGTATGCAATATTCTCCAAAGCCGTTGGAAGATTTGACCACCATACACACACAAAGACGTAACGCTGCGGTACTACTCCGGTATTTCTTCCACACAATAAGCACCATTGACCTTCTTCATGGAGACACAGACCCACATCGCTAGATGGAAATGGACGTATCCGTATAATATTGCAATGGCGTTAATACCACATTATTGTTTAAGATAAATGGCGATTATGTTATAGATCAATCTATAAGAAAAATACAAAAGTTTATCTAGAAACCTAGCTTCGAAAAGCGATTGCCAAACCCAAGGACACATACACTCTCTATTTCTATAAAAATTGGCACGCGCCATCTCTTTACCAAGATATTGCACCAAGACAGAATCAAATACGTCCCTGGTAGTACTGCCATCACCTCACCCATGCAAAGCTTTTCTTCTCATTTCTTATGTCGTTCTTTGTACATGTCTGCCTCCCAGGCTTGAGCAGATGATGTTGCCACAATAAATCTGTTCTAAATATAAACCATAATATAATATTGAAATGAAATACAGACTCATGTGTACATAGCGCCCTCTTTCATCGCCTGACATCTGATATTAAGACTTAAGTAGCCCTCCAAAGACAAGCTAAGCCCACATACCCAAGCAGAAGAGGCCAATCACTAAAACAAGATGTGGGCTGTGCGGAATACAGCCCTGTGTGCATCGTCTTGTTGAATTGTTTAAATTCATCTCCAACTAAGGATAGTGAAAGATAGAAAATTTGCAAGATTTTAAGCTCGAAACATAACCTGCTTGGCAAAAGAGGCCGCTCTAAAACAGAGAGGATTTCTGTTGTTACTAAGATAAGAAGGATCAAACGGAAAAGGATAAAGAAAAGATATAGGCAAAAAGCAATCACGAATAAAATTTTCATTGATGTCAATATTTCTTCTGATCTAAAATTAGAGTGTATTTCAGTTTTCCGGGAAGTGAAGATTTTCTCAAACAGTAGTACTAACGCGGGGGTAAGCAACAAACTGCACTGAGATCGTTTGTTGTACGAGTATCTATGGCTGCAAAAGAGCCATTGACTTTGACCAAATGTTTTCTTCTGTTTCTACTCGTAAGTCCAAGTTAAAAACAATTTCAAGCTTTTGAAGTGATTACTCACTAGTCTGCAAGAGAAAAAAGACATGAATATATTTATAGAAGAATATCGCTCAGTCGATCAATTATGACGTAAAAGTGACGTAGACTACAGACTCGCTAGAGAGCAGAACAGATAGAAAATGCAAAAGGAAAACCTAGAAGGTGCACGCTCACAGAACACGCGTAATGCCGTTAGTAAATGTTTCGTGGAGCGCAGAGTTGAAGAGAAGAGCAGGCTGTACAGTCCCCTGCTTGGGCTTTTCTGAATGAAGAGGTTGAAACGTCGAAGTAGTCAGACAACCTAGTATATTATTAATATGCTATATGCATATGTGAGTTTTCATTTTTCGTATGACTTGTGCTTTCTGTCTCTCAGTGTTACCTTAAACATTGTGTTAAAGCTTGTCCAAGACACCTGTTTTCTAAAACATCTGGAAATGAAAACCCGCAAGCATGGCAGATCGTTTAAGCAACAGCCCTTGCATAGGAAGTGCATTTTCAGAACAGGAAACATTAAAACTTTGCATGACGTTTTTGCACGCGTTAAACATTGTTTGTCAGTGCAAGCATAAACTGGTCCCAAGGCTTGTGTTATGATAATAGTTTTGTAGCCTTTTGATTTGTTTTGGAAATGATATATTGGTGATTTTGATTTATTCAGAAAGCATTCTCTACCAGGTCTGATTTCTTGGAGCAGCGTGATTTCAAAAATATTATTTCGACAGATGCAATGCTCATCTATCCTCAGTTCAGCCCGTGCAGGGGTTAATGTTAGCCCACCCACGAATGTCTCTAGACAGCTTGAGAGAGAAACACACGAGATTTCTTTAAAAAGCGAAAGTTGCTTGGATGAAAACAAAGAGAGAGTGGAGGGAAAAGTGAAACATGACGACAAGTGTCATGACCAATCTCTTAAACACAACAACAACAGCAAGACACGTCAAAGGAAATAGACAACAAACCGACCAACGAACAATAAACCAGAAAGAAAAAGAAGATAAGGTATAAACAACAACAACAAACAAACAACGACAATCGTCGCCAAAGAACTGCAGCTATTCCATCTCCAATGTTCCTGTATGTCACACCTAAGACATCTACATTTCTTTGTGAAGTGCACTTATCTCAGATTCGACTTAAGTGGAAACTGGAGATATAGCAAGAGGAGCTCTGGGGAGACCCAGTGACAACTGACACACACATGTACACACTTAGAAGAAAAATTATAGAAAAAAGGAACTTACTTCGAGCGTCGTCTCTCCGTGCCGTGTCGCAGATTGGACATCGGAAAGGCAGAAAGGTTTGCACAGGACAAAAGCGTGGAAAATTGAAGGTTCAAATTGTGTAAGGGGCTTTGTCTAACTGATTGAGAACGTTGGGGGCGAACTAATTATGTCTACATGACTAAATATGAACATTTTTGGGGGGAGGGGGGGGGGGGGTGATAATTAAAAAAAATTGAATTACAGTGCTGTGAGGTTCAGTTTTAGTTTCCCCTTTTTCTTCTTTCTAGTGGTCCAATGAGCGACAATACAGAAATATGGCGTTTAATGTTTAAACGAGAGAACCAAACGGGGTAAGCTTGGAAGTTGCAAAGTGAATCTGAGAAATTCTAATCTTCACTAGTACTTTAAAAAGACAGCTTGAGGCCTTAGACAAAAAAATTGAAGGCAACGATTCTCAAACATAAAAAACAACAACGTTGAACCCTATCAATTTCTTGTAGCCCTAAGGGGAAAAGGGGGAGCGAAGGAGATGAGGGGAAAATATTATAATAGTTGTGCCCTTGCAAATCAAGTCAAGTCTTTTACTTTGGAGAAAAAG
This sequence comes from Phyllaplysia taylori, assembly GCA_032273245.1. Lineage (NCBI taxonomy): Eukaryota > Metazoa > Mollusca > Gastropoda > Aplysiida > Aplysiidae > Phyllaplysia > Phyllaplysia taylori. Next base: position 3,627 of record JAUKPP010287883.1, read on the forward strand.
AATGATCTTTGGCAGGACTGAAGGTCTAAAAAGGCTCCTCTTGTATTGAGACTGTGGAGACTCGTCTCGTCTGTTTGTTGACAGCAGACATATCAAAGCCCTGACGCAATAAAGTTCCATATCCAAGTCTTCTAAGGCGATGATGTGCCATTTGATTTCGACATTGCTGCATAAATGGTACATATACACCTCTCACGACACTTGGAGATAAAACCTAAAGGAATTGTTTGAAAACGTGGCTTATGATAGGAAGCAAGCAAAGGCGTACACACAGAAGGCAGAAATGCGCCCACTACTCATCTAGACACACGCTTAGGACTTCTACAGAAAAGAGAAGGTCATCTACTTAGAAATCAGCAGCTACATGAGAAAAGAAAAGTAGCTAGTAACTTATTGGTGCATTATCTAAACATAATGGTAATAGATTTATCACTGCAAACGGTGTGCCAAGTTTTAACTTAAACGGGGAGGGAAAAATCAGGGTGCTTTGGGGGGTTTAAGTTGGGGACGGGTTGCAATGCGTTGTTTTTGCTAGAACTACTAATTAATTGTTGCAGGCCAAAAATAAAAAAGCGAAGTGTTTCCGCTAGGCAGTACATAACACGAATGGTGCTTAATGGTTGGAGGAAAACTGGAGCAGTACTTGCAGCAGCGTGACCGTCGTATTGTCCGTTACCGAGTCGCCGACACTGGTTGACGTCACAGCTCCAGGTGGTCCAGGCGGGCCGGTGTAACCCTGGGGGAGACAAGCGGGGGACAGAGGGTCAGAGGTCATTCTTGGGGGTTATGATGTGATGACATGCACTTCGTTCTTTCTTGAAACGTTGAAAGAGTTGTCTCTTTGTGCATTCCCTAAAAAAACCTCCATGTATATCAATTTTGAAGAGGTAAATCTGTCTCTAACCCGTTTTCACGCACAGGACAAAAAAAAAATATTGTCTATTATTTATTCTTGAGATAACATGATTGTGATATTTTGGTTCATTTCAAATCAGTTTTGCTTCTAGAAATGTTGGTGATTTAAAGTCATGTAAATATACATTGAATAGACAGCCTAAATGTAGTGAAAACATCATCATATAATTATTGACGAATCGATTCTTTTTCAATAAACTGCCGATAAGAATGCGAGTCAAGATTATAGCAACTGAAAAGAAAAAACATATTAATTATCACATCAGTGAAGAAAGGTAAAAGACGTTATTGCATTCTTTTTCTGAATTCACTAGCCTAGAACTAAAAGGGAATAGGCCTATGTGACTTGAGCCTTGACCAAATCAATCAATGCTAAATGTTTAATTCACGTAAAAACAATAAAATTGTATGGAATCTGTTTGACTGTTTGTTTTTTCATTTTAAAAATCATGGTTTTTCTGACTTGAAATTCACATCCAAAAAGCTAGGTATAAAATATAGGCTCTTCAAACTAATGTAGACTTTAGAAAACTACTGAACTCAATGACCCGTCCTCCTGTTTTCACGGCTCTATGTGATAGATTAATAAAAAAGCAAATACAAGTGTCAACAGCCGGAACAGCAAAAACAGCAGCAAAAAACAAAAAACAAGAACAAAAATTAAAACAAAAAAAGGCGGCAACAAAGAGAAATTGTTTTGGTAACAACTCCTTCCTGCAGAGACAAAAACATGAGGATAAATCTAATTTGGTGGAGGAGAGAAGGAATTCCCCAAACTGGCTGTTACTTTGCATCTGTTGCGTCAACAGAAAACCCAACATTTTCCCCCATGGGAAAGTCTTTGAAGGAAAGTAAGAAGAGAAGAATTACACACATAACCCTGTCAAAACACTTATAGAACAACGAAGTTAAGGAGACACGAGGAAATCATATTCGCTCCGTGTATTGAAAACGCTGGGTGCAGACAAAAAAGTCTAACCTTTGTTAAATGTTCTCAAGGAAGGAGAGAGGGATAGGTTATAATCGCTTGTGTGTGTGTGTGTGTGTGTGTGTGTGTGTGTGTGTGTGTGTGTGTGTGTGTGTGTGTGTGAGAGTGTGAGAGAGAGAGAGAGAGAGAGAGAGAGAGAGAGAGAAAATATACGGGAGAGAGGGAGGAGAGAGAGAAAAATGAGCGAGAGACGAGATGAAACATCAAACAAATTAAAATTAGAATGTCTGAAGATAAAGCAGTTATTTTTCTCGACTTTTTCATGCAAAGACCGGCGACTTCTATTCAAGGATTCACAGATGTTTCACGAGGCCGTGAGTCCACTATAACCGTTGTATTATTCTCCCGTTTTGTGCAGCCACCACCAATCCTTGACAGTTTATATAACCATAAAGAGTTAAAGAGACGTTACACCCAAACACTCATGTTGATGTGAAATGCTTGGTTACTGTCATGGTCTTCGCATCACACTAGTGTCTACGGGCATCTGTGGTGTAATGGTTAGGCGCTTCGTCTATCACGCAGAGGACACGAATTCGAGGCCCGCGTGGGGCAGTTTGTTTGATCGAGTAATATCTCCGTTTTTCTTCTGGGACAATGCCCCTCTCGGCCCAGGTTGGCCCTGACAGGCAGGGTCGAACTTGCCCGTCCCTTAAGTAACCTTACAGTGTTGCAAGGGACGTTTAGCCTAAACCAAACCAAACCAAACATTAGTGTCTCACCCTTTCGCCTCGGCCTCCCTTGGCTCCCGTCTCGCCTTTGTTGCCACGAAAACCCTGCAGAAGAGAAATAGAGCAATGATAATAATATACTAGGTCAGTAATATCATAATGAAGTCTGATCACTGTGATAGTTTGAAAATTTACAGTTGTACGTTTTTTTTTATGTTTGATTTGTACACTAAAATTTTCTATGTTGGCATATTTTTAGCTGTCTACTGCAATTTTCTATTATTATTTTTATTTGGTCAATATTTTTATTACGTGTCTACACTGAATTTCACTATTTCTAAGCCTGCATACACATACATGATACTGTGGTTATACATCATTATATCGTACATCTATGTAATTTATACTGATGCCCTTGTGTGAATGTATTTCCCATGTCTGCATTTAATGCCTTTATTGCCACTGAAATGTCTTTATAAAGCGCATTGAGCATTGTTGACTATGTAAATGCGTTATATAAATGCCATATATTATCATTATAATTTACTATCGCGATTTTCAACATTTTTGTGGGTCTAGACTTTTTATTCTAGGCCCATTTAGTTTTTTACCAACATTACAGTAGGCTATAATTGGCCAATAGACAATTAACTGGCCTATTGCTTCATTGCACAAAGAATATTTCCATACACATGGAAGCCCATTACGGACACAGATCGTGTTGGCGGAGTACACCGTTGCATGCTTGCAGCTCCTCAGAGGTAGTCATTAATTACCCTTGGGTTGCCCAGAATAAATTCACCCCGTTTCTGACTTTATGGAAAGTCGAATCTGTGATATCTCAATATTAGCAAATGATTAAGATGTTACATTCGGCCTACATACATGAAGTTCACAGGTGGAACAAAGTAGCTCTACTGGCGCTGTGGTCTAATTGTTAGGCCATGCAGAAGACTCCGGTTCCATCCTGAGCGCGGACGATCTAGTCTTTTTTTCTGCTGGGATTTTTTCCGTCTCAGGGGTTGGCTCTGACAAGCAAGGTCGACTTACCCGACTCCTAAATGACCTTATGGTGTTGCAGGGGACGTAAAACTGGTAACCAAACCAAGTAGCTCTTAGACGGCGCTCTATTTTGATGCCTCACGGCCAGAACTCGCCTCACCTTCAGACAGTCAAGGCCTACACGGTATAGTAGTGTGCGGTACTAGACAAGTGTAGAATATGTGCATGATTCTCATCCATCAGATCCAGCCCTGTATGCTTCAACCGAGTGTAAGATACGCAAGCCTAAACGCCATATTCCATAATATTTGGATCGGCGCCATGATATAATGGTTAGGCTCTTCGCCTGTCAAGCGGAAGACCCGAGCTCGAACCCGGTCCCGGACGATATGCGACATTTTCTGCAAAGATTTTTCACTCTCAGCCCGGGTTGGCCCTGACAGGCAAGGTCGAAGCAGCCCGGCTCTTGAAAATGACCTTACAGTATTGCAGGGGATGTAAAACCGGTAACCAAACCAAACAATAATATTTGGCCTTGCTCATTAGCTGACAAAATCCCGAGCAAGGGGAACAATTTAAAACCATTACGAAATCTAATCTCGCTGTTATGGAATGTGGCGTTTGCGCTTACCTATCCAACGCTAGCTTGAAGCATACTGTGTCTAGTCCTCATTGATTTACAGCGAGTAATTATGCCCGAGAGAGCACGTTATCTCGAGTGCATTCTGAGATCACGACCTCTTAAGCCAAAAGAGCTTTGATGACCTCATGTGGGGCGGAGTGGGCTACCAATTTGCGCTAAGCTTTGCACCTAGGGACATAGCTAACGCCAGTCCTGGGCTGATACAGACAAAGACTTTAACAGTGTCCTTAAATACACGGATTACAGCAAGGAGCGAAGGGCGGTCCCTAGTGCAAGTAAACACGATGTAAAAGTAAAAAATTACTGTTTTAAGAAAAAGAGGAAAAATATCTTAAAGAGAAAATTATATAAGATTTTCAGAAGGCAACAAAGATGAAGCAAGTATTGCTTTTTTAGCTTATATGGACGCTACGGCCGTCATTACAGCTTCACTTTATGAAATGGCACCAACAGAAATACGTTTTGAGTGGCATTGTCGATATCCGCACATCGCAAACTTTATGTTAATGTAAAAACCTTCATGAACTAGGTCTACTGATCATGAACCTTGAGCAGAATAATCATAATTTGTGTAATAGTTCCCACTAATTCTTATTTCTTAACATCTGAACACTATGTTTTCTTATCTTCACCAAATATAATACTACAATGTAGACCTACAGAGGCTATAAAAAAACAGGGATGCGGGCTGTTCCAATGCAACATGTCATGGTAAACCGGGGCCAAGTTTGATGTCATATTCAAACAAAACGATAAACATTTACGCAAATACTCGATACACCCGTCTGAGAAGGAATCGGACAAGTGTCTACAGGGTTCAATGGTAAACATCACTACAACCATTAGCAGAATGTCAAATACTGTTTTACAACTCGAAAAGCCCATTTATTTGAGAAGTTGTGAGGTGAAAGATCAAGTACATTTGTACTTGTGGAAAAGCCAATAAAGATTTCTCCACCTCCTCGGTGCTGACACCTTTATCGCAATTTGATCTCATTTGGCTTTGAACATTATTCCAAGTTTAGATCACAAACTCCTCGTTATAGCGACAAAAGCACAGAGATGTGCCAAAATCGGGTGGGTTTTGTACTTTAATGCACGTCATCAGCTTTGCATCTCGTGTTCTAGAAGTCACAGTACATAAACTTACAAAAAACCCAACCCAAAAGCAACATTGTAAACGTCACCCCTGTCAAGACAACTCATCCGATCCCCATCAAACCTCTTCTCCGTTCTCATGTCTAGAAATGGAGAAAAAAAGAACCCCCAAAAATAAACCAGAGAAAACCAAAACAACAACAAAGACGAAGAAGAAACCCTACAACGTAACTGAACTAGAGCAGCGAAAGCTCAACACATAATCCAGGAAAACAGCTAAAAAAGAGAAAACCGTCACAAATAAAAGTTAACACAAACAAAACAGCGTAAAAGCTCCAGGAAAGCAAATAAATCAGCGCCTTTTTTAATCGAGTTTCTGTGGAGAATCGCAGTGACATGACACGGTTACAGGGTCAGAGGCGAGGTCGTTGTACCTTGATCAACGTTACGCTCAACCGTTAGGCCGCGGCTACACTGGAGCTGAACCCAAACTCCCATTCCACTTTAATCTACCTCAACTTCTCTGATAGGACGAGTGTAGGTTATCCACAATAATATTTACTGATGTTGGTGTCACGGATGTGAGCTATAGTAGGGTTAGAGATGGAATGACACAGCTATAAGTCGATATCGTGAGCGCTGTAGAACGACATGTGATGCACTTTTGTGTGATTGTTTTAGTTTGCCCTCATCCACTTCTTTCTTGTTCCCACTCGTGTCACTTTCCTAGATCAACAAAATCTCTACCCAATTGTATTGCTCTATTCCTCTTTTATGTTTGTTAACGGCAAATTGTGTTGTTCTTTCCTCTCTGTAAATCCGTTTTCATTACTTGCAACTTTTTTTTGTTTCTTTCTCTCTTTTAATTACTTACCGCTCAACTACTTTTTCTCTGCAATATCTCTTTTTGTCCCTCTATTTTGCCCTGCTCTTTTCTTTAGGTTTTCTCTCTTATATGTGTTTTCCCCCTTAAAGGTTTCTCTCTTTTTTTCCCCCCTCTATCTCCATTTCTTTCCCAAAGACTTCCCCCGCCCAATACCTGACAAAAAATATAGGTCTACTAAACTAAAACAAAGATTATTATATATCGCATATGTCTTTGTGACGTAGAAGAAAGATCAGCTTCAATTTGCCATTTAGCGTAAATCTTAGAAAATTCAAGCTATGTCCCTTTACTGAGTTCTAAATTCATTCAAAAACCTCGCCGAGATTGTCCAAGAACAAACAAAACGGGTGCTCTCATGGCCTAGAGGTTAGTGGTGTCTGCCTCTCATACCAAAGGTCGTGGGTTCGATCCCGGGAGAGTGCCGGCATTATATCCCCAATAAATTTCTTCTTCTTCTTCTTCTTCTTCTTCTTCTTCTTCTTCTTCTTCTTCTTCTTCTTCTT
>JAUKPP010287894.1:0-20109 GCA_032273245.1 Phyllaplysia taylori
AACACGCACAGAGCAAATTTCCTCTTCTGGTGGATCAATAAAGTATATCTTATCTTAAATGCCATCTGTCCTTATTATTGTTATCATCTTCTTTATATACTATTCTATCCTCATATCATTTAGTTTATCTACAATTTTATTGTTTCCTCCATCAGAGCCTTGTTTGACTATGACCCAACCAAAGACTCCGGCCTGCCCAGCAAAGGTCTTGAGTTCCACTACGGTGATATCTTACACGTGACCAACGCCAGCGACGACGAGTGGTGGCAGGCAAAGAGAATCACAGCCGAGGGAGAGGAGGAGGGCATGGGAATTATCCCCAGCAAACAAAGGTGGGCACGGCTGGACTTTTTTAATTTTTTTTAATATCTTGTTGAGATTTTTTTTTAACTCTTATTGTTGATGTTGGAAGTTATTTATTTATAGAGGCACCAGCTTCTTTGGCTGTTTTAGCCTCTTTTTCCCATTGTGGTATTCTTTTTCCTGGAGAGTAATTCCATCTTTGTAAGGCTTTTTGCCTATCACAGAGAGGACAGGGGTTCAATCCCCACATTAGATGAGTATTGTCATCTTTCTGCAGGGATCTTGTGTCTTCCTCAGCTTGGCTTAGCCCTGACAGGCAGGATTGAAGTAGCTGCCCTCTAAAATGTCCTTACAATTTTACAAGGAGTGTAACCCACCCACCCCAAAAAAGAAACAAGAAACCCTAAAAGAATGTGTATCTTGGCTGGGGAGGGGGGGCAGCTAAAGAATTTACTCTGTCTCAGGATGGAGAGAATGCCTGTTGAGTTGTGCCATGGGTGAATGCTTGCAGGATAAGGCCGGCATATTGGCTTTTGAAACTTCCATCAGGTTGTTTGTTGGTTTAAACAGGAGGATGTAACTTGCCAACAAAAGGGAATGATTGTGTTGCGGTCTTAAGTGATAATTTCGAGCCATTGTGTTTCGTTTTGGAGGTGGAACCTGTCCGATTTTACACTGGCCAGCGTAGAGTTGAACAAAGAGAATGAGGTATCGAGCATTGAGTATCGCATTGGCCTCTTTTTGCCGGTTTTCATCATTAGAAATTTTGGTTTGGGCCCATGAACATGCTTTCACCCATGAGCTGTGGGTATTTATAGTTACTTGCAATGGCACTGTATTAAGGCACTATGCTTTATAGCTGTACAAAATAAATACTTGTGAGTGAGTATGATGGTTAAAGATGTGCTTATTGCTTTGATGATGTCTTCAATTCTGTAAAAGAAATATTACCTTTTTAAAAAGTTTGAATTCACAGCATAATCAGTTATTGACAAGAATTGTTCAGTAATTCTTTTCTCCCTTTCTTTTCCAGAGTCGAAAGAAAAGAACGAGCGAGATTGAAAAATGTCAAATTTACAGGCAAGAACAGTGCAAATACAGAAAAGGTAAGGGAAAGAGCACTCTTATCTATCTTGTGCTACAAATGTTTTCTTATTCCTTTCTCTTGAATCTCTTCCTTTTTTTTAGCTTCTCATTCTAGTGAATTATCTCTCCACTTTCCAATTTCATTTTTACAGTCACATATGTTTTCCATAACATTTTTAACATTAAAAAAAATATATTTTTAATAAAAAAAAACATTTTTAGCATAAGGAACTCAAAGCTGGAAAACCAGCGTCTGTAGTGTCATGGTTAGACTCTTGCCTCTCCCACAGACAGTGGGAATTTGAACTCCGTGTTGGATCCATGGAAAAGTATCGTTCATTCTGCTAGGATGTTGTGTCCCTTTCAGCTTTGGCTGGGCCTGTTATGCAAGGGCTGAAGCAGCCTGCCTCTAAAATAACCTTACAGTATTACATGGGGTGCAAAACTAAATCAAACCAGGCACTTTCCTGATTAACATGTAAAAATGTACTGTTATAATGGTAGCAACTCTCTATTACCTCAATAGTCTTTTTTTTTTCCTATAGTGGAATGGGAGATAGGGGGAAAAAAGAGAGTAAGTACACTTCAGAAAACTGTTCCTTTTTAATGAAGACTATTAATCCCCGTGGGGAAATTCGGATACAATGGCATGTACATGTACATGCATACATCAAATTAATTGAACAATACAATCATACAATTTTTGTGTGTGAGGAGAAGGGGCCTATGTCATTAGCGTAATGTGTCTTTCTACTTGAATGAAGTTTGTACATTTCCTTGTTTATTCTAAACATTGCCATTTGACTCTCTGGAATATTGACCCAAATTTCCCACATGTATCAATGATAAAATAAAGTATATACATGTATCTTTATCTGACATTGTCTTTCCCAGACCCCTGCTTCATCAGCGGCCGCCAACGACAGGAAAAAGAAGAACTTCTCATTCTCCAGACGGTTCCCCTTCATGAAGAGCAAAGACCAGAGTGGCAGCGAAGACGTCAGTGCAGATGAACGTAAGTTTGGAAACTCTTGACCTAGGAATTGTCTACACAGGCTGCGTCTGCTGCTGGTGGATACATTTTACCTGTCAAGGATTATCTCGCATCTTTTGTTTTATTTTTTTTCACCTCGGTCCTTTATTCCTGTGTTTTGAAATTTGGAGAGACCAAGAGTATGACAAGGGAAAGTAGTTGGCTTGTTGGTTTTGCAACATGGCGGTATTCTGCACAATTTTCTTGACTCGATCTGATTACAGTGAGTATCAGGGTTTTGAAGATAACCTGTGCAGAATGGATGAAGTCAACAAAATTGTTCTTACTCCCTGTGCACGTAAAATAGAGAGACTTGCCTTGAACTGTGTGCATCGTGACTCTTTAAATGGCTCATCCATTTACTCAAGCACTCTGGGTTCTAGTCAGTGCTGTCCGACATCTTGATTTGAACAAGCTAGAAAAGTACAGTCGAACCTGCTTAAATGGCCACCGGTAGAAGACCACCACATGCACAACAACCAATTTTCATTTACTCTTTAACTGCATTTTCCCAACAGATTACCCTTCTTTAAGACAACCACCTGTGTAAAAGACTGCTTTTTTTTTTCTTGATAATGACTGGTCGTCTGTACAGGTTTTACTGTAGTATTTTACAGTTATGTCACAATGTGAAGGTCATAGAATTTCACTGAAACGCAAAAACCTTATGTCTCTGAAGCACTGTATTAACAATATATCTGATTCTCATGATCATAGTATTGCAACTCTAACTTGTACCAACATGCATGTTGAGTATAGATAATATATTTGAGGCATTGGGTAGGAAACCTCGGTAGACAGACTTAGGGTAAAGAATTTAACATTCATTTCTGTCATTTTGGAAAGATAGGAAGCACTGCAGTATACCTTAGTTTGTCACCATCACCTCCTTTCTTCTCAACAATGGGTGGTCATCTTTGGCAGGCTCGACTTGATCTTGGTTTTCTTGTTGAACAAATGGTGGCACCAAACAATTACAATTCAGTCGTCATAGCTTCCAGCTCTGTAAAACAAATGAAGATTCAACCCTGGCATTCTATGCCAAGATAATGCTTTAGAGGCTCAGATAAAATCATGCTAGAAGTAGAAGTGGTCGTTCTGTCTCTGTTTACCTTTTGTGAATGTGTGTATGATAATAAAGGCAGGTGTTAAATAAAGAACTCAGGTACTCTTCTCAGAAAACAATTCACACTTTTCTAGTCATTATATTGTATTATTATTGATACATTCCATGTTCATATCATAATGAGTACTGGGAAGACGTGAATAGCACGCATTATAGAAATGGAGTGTCGTTCCCCCTTCACATAGTGTTCCCCTCCGGCACCTCTTTTCTGGCCTTGGATTTCCCTGACATAAATGAGTGAGATTGTGTCGAGAATTTCTCTAGAGTTTGCCTCCATATACACATAATGCACTGCGAATGATTATGACTTGCATTTTGATGCATGGTATTGCATGAACTCATAGACTTTTTCTTCTTCTTCATCTTTCCCCTTGGATGCCTGAATTATTGGACCCTGCAGAAGGTAAACCTCTTTCTTTTAATCCAATGTTCTTTGATAGTTAACGACTTGCACTTTTGACTTGTAAAATGGTTTTATGATAGTTTCAGCATTGCTCATACCAATGCAGCATCTTTCGTACCAAGAACTTGTTATCCTTGTAACATTAAAGAAGTTATATTCCCACTGTTATCCTATATTATTTTATTGTATCACATGATCAGATTACATTCTGAAATTATAGCTGTTCTCAAGATAGTGCTAATGATAGAAAGAGAACTAATAATTAAAATCAAACTTGATATTTTAACTCAATAAGACTGTACTATGGATTAGTGAATTTCACACTGTCATTTCTTAGAATCACAACCACGTTGTTATATTGCCGAATCTTAATATTTTTTTGTCTCTTTTCTTTCTACAACAATTCCTTGGAAACAACAGAAGGTAAAAGCATTTCTTCAATTCAGAAGCCTATAAATACTGCTTCATCTGTATCGTATTTTTACATTAACTGTTGTTTAGGGAAATTATTGCAAGTGATTGAAACAAACTCGTGCAAAATCCTAAACAGTACTTACTGAATTTTGTCTTTAACAAATAACAAAGTGATTCTGTATCTTATACCAACTTACAATTTGTTTAATTTCTGAATATGGAGCAGTATCATGAGCATTTTGTGGATACGATTTACTGCACTCTTTTCATAGTTTGCAAATGTAATGTTTTGCCATACCAGTAAATTTTGTAAGATAGCATCACTCTTCAAAGTTTATACAACCAGAGATGTACACACGGCTGTCCATACATACAGACTCTCACTCACACCCAGTCTCGTGGTGTCACATACTCTCTGATATTAACATAAAGAAACATGTTTTCCTTGGTTCACTTAATAGTAAAAATATTGACAATGTTTTGACTTGACTAAAAAAATTTACAATATGTACTATTGGAGACTAGATATAACAATCCAGTGTTCCATTGTAATCATTCTCAAAGTTTTTGCCTAATAATATTTACAATTTCTATATTTTAATATGTTTTTATTTTTCTTTATGGCCAAGATCTTCTCAACATGCACCATTCTAGACTAGATATAACAATCCAGTGTTCTACTTGAATCATTCTAATTTTGTTTTGAAGCATAACCTCTCCAAAGACATGCAGACATTGGTTATATTATGTTTTGGGTGGACGATATTGTTAGGAAATTGGAAAAAGAAATAATTGATGATGAAGGTTGATAAATTTAAAGCATCAATTGCATATTTTAATCAAGTCATAATATACTGAGATCCTAAGAAAATGTTAAAGTATGTTAAAGTAAGTTCGATAAAGAGTATTTCTTTCTAACATGAGAGATTGATAGCTTTGACCTCTTTGTCACGGAAGTAAAGTTTTGTATTAGATTACTCTTTTTGTACATGCAATTAGTCTTGATTTTGTTGGCTCTTTTTCTATACCTTTATTTCTTTTTATCTTAGATTTCTAATCATTATTTGCCCTCTTGTCTTTTTTTTTGTGATGTCAAAAGTGGTTTTTAGTAACATCCACGCAAAATATATCTTGTCTGAGACTGATTCTATTTTCTTTTCATTCCACATCTTCTTTCTTTGACAATGAACAAAAACTTAACAGAAGGTAAACTTTTCCTTACCATGATATCATCATCAATCATGGTCTATGGCTGTGTTGTCCACTGCTTCTTGTACTTCGCCATGTCGTTAGCAATGGTGCTGGGTCAGCGTTTCGTAGTTGTTTGCTAGTCTTTATTATATTTTTTTACTTTAATCGCTTTTTTCGTCTGGATATGGTTTTGTATGTGTCTTGGTGAAAGCTCTACGTTTTTTTTGTGTCCGGGTGTTGATGTTTTATCTTTCTTATTATTCTTTTCCTAATTCTATTCTCAAAAAGATTTGCATTTGAAGTTGCTCGAGTAACAAAGTTGTTAAGAAAGGGTTGGAAATAAGCAGTGCTTTCATGTTTCGTTGTCAGAGCTTCATAAACCTGTGGGATTGCAATGGTGTTTTTCGTGTTACAGTTTCTAACACATATCCGCCGCCTAATTTTGCTTTGGAGGGGAATGAAACAGTGTACCATATGATGGTAGAGCAAGCTTTGATAACACATGTGTATCCTTAATTAACTTCGCAGTTATTCAGCTTTTGCAGGGGACGTAAAACTGGTAACCAAACTAATAGAACTATAATATTCTGCTCCGCTTGATATTTTACCCAATTGTCTGGAAGCTTCAATATTGTCTCGGTGGGTCATGTTTCGACAATTCTCTTGTTCTTGACCTTGGAATAAACTAACTGTGCGAGTTCTCTGCTACATGTTGATTTGATTATCAAAGCTGGTATGATGCATGGTGACTTGGAAGGGATTAGCTATGAAACAATAAGATTAGATTACGATGTCTGTAATTTCAATATCAACACCTTGGAATATCTAAACATGGAGAGAAAAGAAGAGTTACATAGTTATGTACTTATCTAGGGTGTAAGCTTTTATATTTCTTTTAATTTTATTTTAGTCGGTTTTGGTGCAGGTAGCCCAGTTCTGTCTTTTTTGTTGTTGTTAATCCAGTAGCCTTTGAGCGTGCGCCCTTCGGCCCCTTTTTTTTTTTTTTTTTTTTTTTTACAGTTTGTGTACTTTGTTCTGGTTGTGGGTTTTTTATTAGTTGGTGTTTTTTCTCTCCCTGGGGTTGAGGGTATATGAACAAGAAAGGCTTAAATACAAAAACAGTTCAATGCCATTTTTTACTTTTGTAAAAAATACTTTCGGCTTGTGGTACTGTTGGGGGAAAACTGCACACTGTAATGGGGCTATTTTAGTGGGAAGAAATGTTTGTATTGCAAGTAATGATTCCTTGAATAACAAAGTTGTTGATTTTCTCAAGACCTGAACAATGGATATGTCTGTCTCTGCATCTGTCAATAATATCTGCTTTCAATGTGATAGTCACAAGGCCCAAAAGTACCCTCATGTAGCTATTTAGTCTGTAGTAGCTAACTGCAGCATCTGGAAAAAAAATTGAATATTTGTGTTTGTCCTCTTTTTTTATTTACTTATATGTCATTGTCAGCAATGTTAATGCTTTGGGGTTTGCTTTATGGTCGGAAAGGCACAAGATTGTAGGATTTTTTCTCTTGAGTCAATGCTTGAGTTTGGTATGGGGACAATGGCTTTATTTCAAGGTGATGCTTCATTTCATATCTCTTATCTGCATATTCTTCTTTGGCTTTTTTTTTTTACATAACTGTCATTTATCACATTTTAAAAAATTCATTCGTACTGCTCAAGTGTTGTTTGACAAGCATTCCACCGTCACTAACTTTTCCCCCCATAAGTTGAATCGTTTGTGTATACTTTTACCCCATACTTTTCAAATACCACTGCGGCTTAAGCTACTATCGAGACAGATAGCTGATCTAAATTTAAGATTCGAAGAGCAAAATTATTTTGTTATTTAAGAAGAACCTATCCTTGTCACTGTCAATCGTAGATAAAAATTATGCTGTCTGAATTCTAGGCTGCGTTCTCTTCATGAAAGTTGTCAGGAGGCCTTAGTTAAAGAAGATTTAACATCAACCACTTACTGTTTGCAGCGAGAAAAATTTTCTGTCTCTTTTTACAATTTTTTAACTCTCAACGGCTCCTTTGATTGTAAGTGGTCCCTATATTATTATCCATAACTAGCATTATTATTTAAGGTCTTGGTCAATAAAAGAATAATACACGCAGATGACTCTATTTACCCTGTTTGAGAGAAATTCGTTTCTAAAAAAAAAAATACTTAATGATTAGCCGTTCAATGTCATTGTGTAGAGAAAAGAGATAGAAATTTGTTTCTCAAAAAAATACTTAATGATTAGTGGTTCAATGTCATCATTGTGTAGAGAAAAGATGAAAGATTTGATGTCTTGTGGCCTAGCAGATAAGTGTGCGTGTGTGTGCATGACTGTGTGCTCCCTGTAGTCCAGGCTCCCCATCTTGCTATGTATTAGTTGTTGTTTTTCTCCTCTTTTTGTGACATCCAGGAAACCAACACAGTGATAGTGAAGCCAGCTATAGTGAGTATTTACACCTATTGTCAGCAATATTCAAGTTTTTTTTGTTCTATGTTAATATACTTTTTTTTTTTTCTTTTTTTTTTTTTTTTTTTTTTTTTTTTAGAAAATAAGAATGCAAGACAAATTATGTCACGGCTCACATTTGTTTAGTTTTATATGAGATGTACAATACTTTCCCAATGCTATTTCTGTCCTGGAAATGTGAAAAGTTTCGAAGTTGGAAATGGTGTGCGCTATCCTGTAGTGACATTCACTCTTACTCTCATGTCTTTGGATGTTGACGGTGTGTGTGGTGTTTTGTTCATGCTGTTGAGATTACCATTTTTCCTGTTAAAACCTTCAGGGATAGGCACGGATAGGCTGATATCACCTCATTTTGGTAGTCCTTTTTTAAGCTCTCTGGACACATATCTTGATAGAAAGTTCTACTTTTAGCTACATCCAACTCGGCTTGAATTGATTTTTGGTTTAATTTATAGTTTTTTCAAGCTTTTTTCCACCTCGTTTTAAGATTTCTTTTTTTATGGATACAGATGTCTTAAAAGAAAGTTCTGTTAGGAATTACAATCGACTCCGCTTGAGTTGATTTTTGGCCGAGTTCATCGTTTTCTCAATCCCAACTCCTTTTTTTTTTTCCTTTACAATTATTAAACAGACAAGTAAGTTGGACTTTCAGATAAGTTTCTCTGTTTTTCACCGCTGGGATGACATCAACCCTTCTTTTGTCGACTGTGCACTCTTTTCTGAAAGAGCTGACCATTCTGTCCCATATGCGCAAGTTTAGAATCCATGCCTATCCCTGACTGTTGTTTTCAGTATTGAAAACAAATCTTAACTCGATATTTTGATAATACAGCTGGTCAAACCTGAGGAGATTTTGCCAAATTTGTGAGCTTTTTGCTCTGAAGTAATTTTGTGCATCAAGAAAACCTACAAGAATAAGGCATTTGCTTAGAGGTAGCACCTACTGTCTGCAATTCTAATTTATACAGCAATTATATGAACAATCAGACTTGGGACAACTACAGGCAATATTTATCTATGATGCATTGCTTTCGTTTATTGCTCATATCCCAGTTCAAAAGCCAGCTCAGTGCGCACTCTAGCAATGATGATAATGGGGGAGGATTGTGAAATGTGAATTCCACTAATACAGATGTTGTTAGGACACAAAAGTGCTTAAGTAAAAACCAAAACAAGAAGAGGCTAAAACAGCTGATCTATAAATAACCCACTCCTTACTACTAATGACACAAAAAGCAATCTATAGGGAAAGAAGCTCCTCAGGCCTGACCCAGTGTTGACAGCACTGACAGAATGCTGTAGGTTTTGTGAATGTGGAGTTGTTGCATGTCTTATCATATTCTCTGTTCTATTATACTGTGCCCATTAGTGTTGTGCTAGTGACTGGATTAATGTGCCACAGTTCTTGTGTTTTTGCTGTCATCTTGAAAGTTTATGTAGATTTTAGATAGAATTTATCCAACCCAGCAATTCTTTGCGCCGGTTTTCATATTTCCTCCTAAACAGATTTGAATTAGCCCGCCTCTAGAATGACCTTGCAGTGTTTAAAGGGGTGTGAAACCAATACTAAAATCACCAAACTTTCTACAAAACTGCTGCATTAATTTTTCCAAATTGACCCAGGGGTTTTTCAGAATTTTGCACAAGGGTTTGTTTCAGTTTGTCTGAACAGAACTCTATTTTGTCTGGGCAGAGCAATACCTCGTCTTAAAAAGATTGCTCAAATGAAAGAGGGGAGAGGTAATTGACCCTAGAAACAG
Source organism: Phyllaplysia taylori (assembly GCA_032273245.1). Classification (NCBI taxonomy): domain Eukaryota; kingdom Metazoa; phylum Mollusca; class Gastropoda; order Aplysiida; family Aplysiidae; genus Phyllaplysia; species Phyllaplysia taylori. The sequence continues at coordinate 9,791 of JAUKPP010287894.1, forward strand.
TCTCAAGAAACAAATTTATGTCTGCAATAGTTTTCTGGAATTGCTTTATACGAATATGACCCTCGCTTGATCAACACTGGAGACATAGTCTGTCTTATCTGTCTTTCAGACTTCTTTTTTTTTCCTCTGTCCTTTTTAAAATTCTTTTTATGAAAACAAACTTTGGTATCTTGTATGACCTTTCTAGCTTTTGCCACAAAGGATTTATTCCCTGACTCCTTTTTCAGGAGGAGACGAACCAATCCTGTCATATGAGACTGTTGTGCAGCAAGAATGTAAGTACTCGCAAAGATCTCTCTATTTAGTTTTGGCATTCTTGAAAATTCCATGGGGAAAACCTCAACCTTTCATTTTAGATTTTTACCAAGTTTAGAATTTTAATGCTATAAGCGCTAAACTTCTCAATCATTGTATCCCATGTGTACACTTCACATCAGGCTAGTAGAGTTAATATTTTGTTGAAAAGTTACTATAGTTTGTGGCAAAGGATTTTTAACCACTCTTCCGAGATGGGTTTCCATAGCTTGATCTTACCTGTGTATTTTACGTTATTTTATTCATACGTCAATAAACTCTAGTTTTGCAAAAAGTGTCATAAAGGGTTATTGTACTTTATATTGTCGAGTATCCCTTCTCTATTCACCTACTTCATTGTGATGTATATATGGAAGAATTTTTTTTGTTATCCCGCTTTCAAGGAATAATTTTGAGGAAGATTTTGATCAGTTCTGTGGTTTCAGTATATTTAAAACATTGTCTTATCCCACTTTCAAGAAATAATCTTGAGGAAGATTTTGATACACTCTGTCGTGACATTTAACTTAAATTTCAACACATGTTTCTCTCCAGTGAAATACACCAGACCTGTCATCATCCTCGGTCCACAAAAAGACAGAATCAACGATGACCTCATTTCAGAATTCCCTGATAAATTCGGCAGCTGTGTACCACGTAAGTTTTTGGAATTGGAATGGCAGACGCTGGCTGTAAAATGTTTTACGATAAGGCTAAAGCAACAGAAAGTTGGGTTCTCTATTTACCCCAAGCATTTACAAATTTTTCATGCATCGTAAGCTCTTTCAGAAGTGATCATGCCGTGTGGGTTGTTTTTTGCACCAACTCTCCTGCAAAAGAATTTGATTTTGAAAATGTTAAAGAATATTTCAACGGTAGCTACTGCAATGTGTGCATACAACTCAACAAAACAAGCAAACAGTTTATTTCTTTTCGATCAACAGACACGACGAGGGAGAAACGTGACCACGAGGTGGACGCCCGAGATTACCACTTTGTCGCGTCCCGAGACCAGATGGAGCGAGATATCCAGAACCACTTGTTTATCGAGGCTGGTGTCTACAATGACAACCTCTACGGCACCAGTGTGGCATCGGTGAAGGAAGTTGCAGAGCAGGTAGGCTCTTACTGCTGACTCTGTGGGTTTTATTAATCAACAATACAAGAAATGGCTCACCGTTAAGGAGCAACATCATCACCTGTCACCCTCCTCAGGCTATAGGCCTAGGAGGGATTTCTACCTTCAGGGAAATCTTACTGAGAGAGTTACTGGTTTTCTCCTCGCGCCTTTCAGGCTGGGGGGAATGACCTTTCAGTCCTAAAAAAGCCAGGACTGTTTTCAGCAAATCTTAATAAGCTAGCTTCTTAAAATACAAAGCATCAAAATACTCTTACTCTTAACTTTTTGTCTGAGAAGTGTTTGGTGCAAATAGCCTACGAGCGTACACATTTCATTAGAACTCAATAAATAGAAACGGACAAGATGGTTCATTGAATATATCCATTATTAGATGCAAGTTCTCACCATCAAAATTAAATATTATGTTGCTTTTCCTGAAGGCAAATCTCAAACTGGCATATGAAAATCTGACATTCAAACCACAAGTATTGACTTTTCATGTATTAAATACAAATGCTTACACATATCGATATTGCACTCATGCACACATACACATTACCTTTGTCTTGCTCTGGGAGTACACCGGTGCTGTGGTGTAATGGTTAGGCTCTTTCGCCTATGATGCGGGAAGACCCTAGATCGATCCCCAGTCACAGACGATCTGGGTTATTTTTTCTGGGATTTTTTCCCTCTCAGTCTGGGTTGGTCCTGACAGGCGGGGTTGAAGTAGCCTGTCTCTTAAAATGACCTTACAGTGTTGCAGGGGATGTAAAACTGGTAACCAAACCAAACCAATCTGGGAGTAAAATGCACCTCTTTCTAATGCTGTTATTAGAAATGTTGTAGGTCCCAAGTTTTGTGATTTCTATCCTTGCAATTTGTTCGGTTCTGGTTACTGTGGGGTCATTCTAAAAACAACAAATTTATTGCTTGATCATTATGTCAGATGTTTGAAGTGTGTCTATTTCATACGCCCTTTCAACACATTTTTGCCTTTTCATTACAGGGGAAGCATTGTATTTTAGACGTCAGTGGAAATGCAATCAAAAGACTGCAGGTCGCTGGACTCTACCCCATCGCCATTTTTATCAAACCAAAGTCAGCAGAATCTATCATGTAAGTACACTGCATCGCCAGCTTTCCACAACAGAGCTGTTCCTAACACTAGAAATAGTCTACCTCCTTTGGAAAAACCCTGGGATTTTCTATAGTAGAGGGGGCAACACTGCTGCCTCAGTGCACCACATGTGATGGCCTAGTGGTTAGGCTGCCGGGCTCGTAATCGAAAGGTTACGGGTTCGAATCCCAGCTCGGGCCCGACGTTGTGTCCTTGGGAAAGGCATTTTACACGAATTTTCCTCACTTCACCCAGGTGTAAATGGGTACCCGGCTATAGACAGTGTAGGATCTTGTCAGTATGTTAGTGTTTGAGCGCTTGTAAAATGGCTGCTTGCTATATGCTTCCCAGGAAGTTGAGGTTTCTGAGTGACTTGGTCTGCTGGGGTAATAACAATTGTAAAGCGCATAGAGCCAGTAATTGGGATATGCGCTATATAAATGCAATCCATTATTATATAAATAACCCAAAGGTTTTCCAGCTGAAGCACTGAGTTTGGGAATGATCTCTTGCCATGTCATTTTGGGACACTTTTTAGATTATTATTTCAGTGAGATCTTGGAGTCTTATCCTATCAGAAATGCTCTTTAAGAAAACCTTGTGTATAATAGTTTTCTGGTATCGAGGTTATGTGTAAAAAAACTTGTGTAAAATAATTTTCTGGTATCAACAAGGTTATGTGTAGGAAAAGCTCTTTGTTTCAGTAAAACTATATTGTGTGCATTCTTTTTCTCAAAACAATCAAATGTGACTTAGGCATATGGAAGGACGCTAACAATTTTATCATTGAGTTCAGCCCTTGCTGATTGCTAGGGGTTTCTTGTTCTCATTTTGTAAAACAATTGTGTTGCAATCCTGAGAAGTATGGTGCTTGTTAAAACAAGCAGGATCGGCATTTGCCCGAGTGTCAGGCAACTTTTACTACACCGCTGTCTTTGGTGTAATGGTTAGGCTCTTCGCTTATCATACGAAAACCCGAGTTCAATCCCTGGACCGAAAATCTGTCATTCTTCTAGGATTCTTTCCTCTCAGCTCAGGTTGGCCCTGATAGGCAGGGTTGAAGTAGCCCGTCTCTTGAATGACCTTAAGAGTGTTGCAAGGGATGTAAAACTGGCATAAAAAAACAAACTAATGTCTATCATAAAAGCTTTTTGTTCTGTATTGAGAATACGTTTCATCATGAGTTATACTCAAAAACTTTTACCAGTTTCAATTTCGTCATGCATGCATATGTCTCAATCTATCCACATGTGTGTCTCTGCAGGGAAATGAACAAAAGAATAACAGAGGAGCAGGCGAGGAAAACTTACGAGCAATTTTTTCATGCATATGTCTCAATCTTTCCACATGTGTGTCTCTGCAGGGAAATGAACAAAAGAATAACAGAGGAGCAGGCGAGGAAAACTTACGAGCAATTTTTTCATGCATATGTCTCAATCTTTCCACATGTGTGTCTCTGCAGGGAAATGAACAAAAGAATAACAGAGGAGCAGGCGAGGAAAACTTACGAGCGGGCGCTCAAGCTGGAGGCAGAGTTTGGAGAGTACTTCACAGCGGTCGTCCAAGGAGACACGGCCATCGAGATCTATGCTAAAATCAAGGAAGTGATCAGTGACCAGTCGGGGCCCTACATCTGGGTGCCGGCCAAGGACAAGCTTTGAGAGAGTTATTAGAATCGATGACGACGACGCCCATCTTCTTCGCCAGATCAACCTCCACAACTCTTGTTCATCACCCGCATTATGATCTTCATCATTTCATGGACATTGCACCGGTCATCTCATATTCCAACATAGCTCATTTAGTCATTTATCATTGCTCCATTTTTTTTTTTTATTATACCATTCTTGGTTGGTTTTATTTGTTTATTGGATTTTTTTTTTTTTTTTTTTTTTTTTTTTTTTTATTTTAAATCCATCCACAAGATATGGTAGGTCTATATCTCTAACCTCATCATCATTGTTTATAGACATCATTTTAACACTGTTCATTTAATCTCGGTTGGCATGGCTGTATTTTTTGTCTTGTCGGCATAGGTCATTGTTTAAATTCTATAGACAGCGGCAAACGATACTGTCAAATTTGCCTTTGTGGTCAATAACAAATCTCAATCGCCCTCTCTCTCACTTAATTTCCCTCCCGCTATTGCTCAGTCTTTCACTGGCTCTCCCTATTTTTCTCCCTTCCCTAAATTCTCTCATTCTTTTATCGTCCTCCTCCTCCTCCCAGCCCGTCCTCCACAGACATTATACATCATCCATGTCTGTGAAATGGTTAGTCTTTTGGCCTACCGTGCAGAGGGCAGTAGTTCGACCCCATTTTGGAGGAGGATCTATGTGCCCCTGCTGGGATGTTATGTCCCTTTCAGCTTAGATAGGGTCGAAGTAGCCCGCCACTAAAATAGTCTTACAGTGTTACACATCCCTGTCTCTAACACTGTACTCGCAAAGAGAAGAGCTAACCTGCATACAAATTTCTCAAGGTCAGTTATTACGCAGTCAGTTTACTGCAACATGGTCCAGTATATTATTTTTGTTCCTCCCCCCCATTTGAAACGTGTATAATTTTGGACTTTGGATTACTTCTTGTGGCTGATGGCTAGTACACGCTGACGACACGTGTCGGGTTCTAGTGGTCTCTCATATTGCATGAGTTGTGTTTCCTTGCATTAGCCGTCTTAACACTATATTGTATTGATTCTGTGATTCTGATCAATTTGCCTGATGTATGTCAAGATCGGTTTACTTATAGCGAAGTCTTATATGACACGCTGTAGGCTACCTGATGGAATTTTTCAGGAAACAGAGTCCATTTCAAAATGAACATGCTGGGTTGTTGTTGGGACCTTTCTTGCTACAAATTTGTTTACAAATGAAGTGGAATTTTAAGATTTTTTAGGATCAGGGGGAAATAGGTGTGCAGTGCCTTCCCTGTTATTGGAAATTTGTTACCATACACAGCTTACCTTTCTATTTTTAATGCTATGATAGTTGAAAATTAAAAGTAATTGGAACCAAGTGATAAGAAACTTCACCAAGCTTTCATCTTTTGGGGGAAAGAAACTTGAATGAATCCTTTCTTACTTTTATTTGTTGGACGTGGAAACATGTGACGGTTGATTTTAAGTAAATCTTTACTGCAGTAGGAAATGATCAGATTAACGCCATAGTACCCCATCAACATGAGAGGGTTATTCTGTGGTCAGAAGGAAAGGAAACTAATTCAATGGCCTGCTAAGAGACACTTTAACTTGCTGTCGTGGACCATTCAGTAACACAGATAATATCTTTGAATTAACGAAGAGTAGTTTTAGGTGTTGAGTTCTTCTGTAGAATATAATATGAACGTAGAAGAGCTGGGTGCTTGTACTTCAGTTTGGATGAAGGGAATGTTTTCTGTGCTAGACAACTCTGTTGCAATGTATTGTATGTTGACCATACCATTGAAGAGAATCATTTCAGATTGCAACTCATACACTGTCTGTGAGGCTTTTTGACCTGTGTTTGTAGCGCAGTGTTTGTACGATTCAAACCACACTTGGAGTTACTTTTCTTCCTTTGTTCACTGTGTTAGGACAAATTATATGAAATCAGCTTTTGTATAGTTAATTGTTTGACCATTATAAACGTGGATGTTTTGGCAAGGCTCTGAGGGGGTGTTTGCTGAATCATAATCGGTAGAGATTTTCACAAACTGATACAGTGAGAAATCTATGGGTTCAACAAGCCCCTGTTGGAATGGAGGGGGGAATCCTTATACCAGCAGGTGGCAGCGAGTTCAGACGCCAGCTGAGCTGTGGTGCTTTGAAACTGAGTGCTGTGGTGTGATGGTTAGGCTATTTGTCTATCGTGCAGGGGACAGTATTTGATCCCCGTGTTGGAATGTCTGTCGCTCTTCCCGGATGTTGTGTCCCTCTCGGCCCTGACAGGCCAAAAGTTTTTCTGAGTTCAAATACAGAGAAAGCTCAAGTTTCTTATTTTATGAGAAATGAAGATGATGCTATTTCATACATGAAGATGAGGACACTTGTGACTTTAATTTTTGCACTGTGAATAAGAGAACATCTTCTCCATGTTTGTAAAGTACGTTGTCGGCAAGAACGTATGACGTATTTGTGATGGTAGAAAAAAGCTGCTGTGAATTCACTCTGAATGACTCAATGGTTTACTTTTTCATATAAGTGTGGGTGTATGATACCGTAGACTGTGTGTGTTTGTGACGGATGTGTAGAACTATGGATGCAACGTCTGTGGCTTGGTACCTTGAAGTGGGGCATGTGTTGGTGTGTAACAGTGAATTGTGAGCTGCTTCCGTGCAGACTAGCCATATGATTATTTTATCCCAGGAGCTTGCTGAAACTAAAACAGTTTTTTAGATTGTCGTATGTTTCTTTGTTAACTCTTTTTCATGTGTTCCACCTTACCAGTTTAAGACGTTGAAACCTCAAGTGTGGGTTTTTATTGGGGATTTTATGTCGGTCGACAATGACTATCAGGGGCTACTACCAGATGATAGGCGTGTTCAGGGATGGTCCGTTTTGCTGCATGTTTATTTGCTTTTTTACTTTTTGTCTGGATGTCTCACGTATGAAGTGGAGAGCTGAGAGGTGATATATATCAAGTAGAGAAGCCCCACATTTGATGGGCTAGCTGTACTAATTTGGTTGTGTTTTTTTCTGACAGCTGGACTGGCAAATGAGCTCTTGCTACTTAGTGTCATGTGTTTTTGTGCGTGTGTGTGTGTGTGCATGTCACTGATGTCATTGGCAGATCTAGGAATATTGTCCCTATTTCTGTGTATGACTTTGGCAGATCTAGGAATATTGTCCCTATTTCTGTGGACTTTGGCAGATCTAGGAATATTGTCCCTATTTCTGTGTATATATCATTGGTTGATCTAGGAGCATTGTCCCTACTTCTGTGTATGACTTTGGCAGATATAGGGATATTGTCTGCAGTCATAGGAATGTTGTCCCTGTTTCTATGTGCGAGTCATTGGCAGATGTAGGAATATTGAGGCCTTTATCTGTATGCTCCTGAAGCAGGAAGTCAGGTAAATTTGTAGGCCGTTTCAACTTGGAATATGATAGTTCTTACACTGTTGAAACCTTATTGAATGTGTTCTACAATGGAGGGTATGCTTGTTTTGCGTGTAGTTCTTTTATTTATGTGAGGCATTTTCATTGTGCGCATTTGTTTTATTTGTGTGAAGGGTTTCCGTTGTTTTCTTCTTTTAGACTGGTTTGTACAGAAATCCAACGTGTATTTATGGATTTTTAACTGCTGCTTTTGAATGAGTTGAAGAGATGAATGTTGTGCTGTCTGTGTCACAGCGTCATGATCACATTGTTTGCTGCTATGAATTATTTCATGGGTAAGAGAAACGTTTAACAAGTTCACAATCTGAGAGGTTTAGATTTATTTCTCTTTTTCTTCCTGTGCCAGGAAACTTTTATGATGTGATTATCTGCGTAAACTGAAGAGAAAGTATAATTGGAATTGGGAATGTAGAGTTGATTTAGTGTTGCAATTTCTGGCGTTTCAGGAATTAAAGCATCCTTGAATGTCCCATTTTGTCCCAATTAATAGTAAATGCTAGGAAAGAAAAGATTAGCACATCTTGTGCTATTGAACCCTAGTAAAATACTGACAATGCTGATCTGCTTAAGTAAATGCTTTTGGTTCCACTTCTGCAATCATCTATGCATTTTATTGCTTAACACGTTGGTCTGATTTTTTAATTTCCTTTTTCACCATCAATTGTACGATACACATGTTAAGTAGGCCTAGATGTGAATAATCAGATGGTAGTACGTGGCATCTATGCTGTCATTGGAAGAAGACAAAAAATTAAATGGATTGCCAAGATCGACTCATGCGCTGTTCCTCGAAAAGTTGCAAAAATAAGATTTGTCTTACTCGACTTATATTTATTCCTCTGGGTTCCTTGGGGAACAAAGGGCCTCAGCAGAAATTTTAAAACTGTAAAATAAAAGAAACTTCTCCATTTTATTTGTTAACAGTGATGGTAACTCAAAGGGCCTCAGCAGAAATATAAAAAAATGTAAAAATAAAAGAAACTTCTTCCATTTTATTGATTAACAGTGATGGTAACTCTGCGTTGTGGACCTATACAATTGTCTTGTGTCTTTTGTAGAAGAATTGTGTACGGCTGTCTAGCTGGTTGCTCAAGCAGCGAGTCTCGGCTACATTGGCTGGAGGTTCTTACTCTCCTGTCTGGTGTACACTCTTGAGTTGCTATTTCCTAAACTGCCAGTGCGTTTCCTGGATAGTCCCATTGAATTGAGCCTCATGTTTTTACCTGTACTTGTGTCATTTGATGCTTTGTATGTTTGAAATAAGTTTAAAATATGCCCTTATGGGTTTAACTGGGGTTTTTTTTGTAATATTTTATTCTTTTAATATATCTTTGTATTTTGGTGGGTTTTGTAATTAATTGAGTCATGAAGCAACCCAGAGACTGCGTATCTCTCAGCCTTTCTCAATTCATTGAGTGTGAATTATTGTTTTACTAGAAATGCTTCATTGAAATCATTCTCGAATTTAGTGTTCAGTGGCCATTACTGGAATTTCCAGCAGTTCCGGCAGTGATTTGCTTTCTTTTTTTTTGTTTTTCCTTAATGCGTTCAGCACCCCGATTCTTTTTTTTTTATATTATTCTTTCAATATTTTTTTTTTCCCTTCTTCATCCCTTCCCCTCGTTTTGTTCTGCCTGGAGTAGAGGTTTTGACGAGCAACAGCGCTGTTGAGAGGGGCTGTCTAAAGATGTGAATATTTATAATAATGATGAGTGTCCCAGCTCAGCTGTTGCTCCTGATGTCCAGTGGAGCGGAGCTGACCAGTCATTGCTCTCCTTCGCGCTTATTACCGCTGACAACTCCCTTCTTGAATTTTCAGACATATTCTTCTTTTTTTTTTTTATTGTTTGTTATTTATGTTTATTTCTCTGCTCTATTTTTGCTTTCTCTCCCCCCTACCATATGTCCATAATAAATAAACTGTTTTATCATAAGGAAATCGATGCAGTTTCGAGTTTTCGATTATTTGTTGTATGTTGAAAAATATCCCTGTTGAATTTTTGTTTCTCTGTATCACTTTAGTATGTTCATTTTTTTTTTACCTACACTGTAAGATTACATCCTTCTTTATTTTAGTTTTGTTTTAAGCCCCTTATAACACTGAGGTCACTTCAAAGGCAGGCTACCTTGACCCTGCTTGTCAGGCTGAGAGAGAGACAGAATATCCCGGCAAAGAAATAAAGATAAGGTTCATCCTGCTCAAGGACCGAACTCCTGTCCCTTGCGTGATAGACATAGAGCTGAACCATACACCAGACATGTCACTGATTGTATCCTGAACCCCAAGTTGCCGTTATACTTCACAAGCTTTCAAATGCCTACAAATTTACCAAATTTTTCTCAGGCTGGGAATCGAATCCACAACAGCCAAGTTAGGTAGTATGAACACCTCTGACAATAGGTCAATCCCTAACTCACTTTTATGCTAGAAAAGCCCAGAGCAGTGGCTTGTGTTTCCACAAGGGCACTGCAGGGTTCCCACGCCATACAGGCAACCATGTTCCGTTTTTGATTGGGTACTCTTATTTTTTTTTTTTTTTTTTTTTTTTGTCCCTTGCCCAATCCTATCAAAATGACGCCATCTGATTAGTATAACATTGTGCTCGTGAACTATTAGTTATTTTCCAATCACTCTTATGATAAAGTTAGGTTGTACATGATCACTTTATCGTTATGTTTCATTTTCTCCA
>JAUKPP010287895.1:0-10332 GCA_032273245.1 Phyllaplysia taylori
AGGCAGGGTCGAAGTAGCCCGTCTCTTAAATGACTTTACAGTGTTGCAGGGGACGTAAAACTGGTAACCAAACCTAAAGAGTAGATCTATTGCAAATGAAACTTTCCTGAAAATTTCAATGAGGGAGGATTATTTCAAATACCATAGATCACACAGGGGAATATTTACCTGATGGACTGTTTTGCTTGGAACTGCCCAAATGTGGATGATTAGTTCTACCATTATAATTTATAACAAACTTCTTTTTGCTTATAATATTATTCAGTTACTTAGATACTTCTCAGGTTTTGCTTTTACTGTGACAAGATAACTTTCATCCTTTGTCGTAGACACTTACATTTTGACCAGTATCCCCTTACACTTGGTATGACAGTAAATGAAATCTTAATTGTAGTTTAGTTATGCAAGGTGCTGATGAATTTTTATGCTTTTTAAGTCCACGAAAGATGTATGGGCTCATTTTGTGTGCAATAATTAATAGTGTAACAGATTGAGAGAGTGATACAAGTTGTTAATCTAAAGTGGACTTTTTAGTAATATTTTAGTCATCAAACTGGCATGGTATAGAACATTATGCTAGTCGACTCTGTATACATGTAGTGTAAAACCTTTCATGCGACTCTCTGACGGACAGTTTTAAGGTACTTCTTGTGGGAATCGAACTTGTTACTACTGTCAACAACGAATGAGTTGACTTTGGCTAGTGGAAAAATATATCAACACAATGAACTTCAACTAATTCGTTTATAGATGCAAAGAAAATAAAGGGCTTTGGATTTTTAGAAAAAACAATACACTTCACCGAAAATCAATTCAACCGGAGCCGACTGTATGTATTGTTTATTGTACAGTAAAATGAAAAAAGCCTAGTGCAGTGTGTTTTTAAAAAGTAGTAATGAATCACAATGAATGAGCCTAGTATGTTTTTAAAAGTTACCAATAATAATGAATGAGATGGAGAGTTGCTCAGCATTTGACCTGGTTTTTGTGTTGGCAATGTGAGGAAATGAAATCAGTACAGGCATGGATTGTGTTATAGGCCTACTTAATTTTTTAACATTTTAACTTTAGCAAGAAAAAGAAAAGTCTCCTTGTTTATTTAGTTATCATTAAACTTACTCAACGTTTAGCTTCCAGTAGTCCACTGAGGACTGCCAGTTAGTGTTGAAAGTCATCTTGTGCCAGTGTGTTTGTGTTTGATTGTATAAAGGTTTTCTTTTAGTAAGTTAGTGCTTGGGTCTTTCTGCAAGTTTGCATTTGAATTTTACAGCATTCATGGACAGACTAAAGTGTGGGTTGAATTGAAGAGAAAGGGGTCGAAAGAAGCAAAGGGGAGTGTATAGAGAGTGTTTTATAGACATGAAGCTGTCCTGTTCCGATAAATGTTACATCCTTAAGTCCCTTTGCGGCTCTTTGTTCTCAGAGCAACTCAAGTAAGTCCCTAGTATGACAGCAGCAGCTATGTAATATGTTTTTAAAAAAAACTCACTAGATTTACCTGCTATACTTAATAGTGAGGTTATACCCCCCAACAAAACATACAAACATAAAGTTTTAGTCTTAGCGATCACATGCGAGTGATTTTCTGATTGTTCTCATATTGATAGTAATGGTTGTGGTCTTGTTTGATTTGATTCTGTGGGAACGTTGTATGTGTGGCTGTTTTTTCATGATTAGACTTTGTTTTTGTAATTTTGCAGCTGAGAAAAAGAAGTATGTGCCATTCTTCTGAGACTGACTGTCGCATTGGTGACCTCAAAAGTTTTTTAATTTTTTTTTTTAACGGGGGGACATTTTTCAGACTTGTCATTTGAGACAAGAAGAAAAACTTTGAAAAACAATTTTGTGTTTCCATCTTTGAAACTGGAAATTTTATGTTTTTTAAAGACCATATTTTTTTTCTTGAAAGACTATAAATTTCTAAAGTAATATTAGATCTGAATGAAACGCAACACAGTACTTTTTCCGCTGTGTTTTAATAATTATTAAATGTTAGCCAAAGTCTCCATTTAAAATATTTTGTTAGAATTTGAATTTTTATAATTTTTATGCATTATCTTTTTATTTTTTAAATTCTTTACATGTCACGCTGATGTTAAGAGGCTCTGATTCTTCGTTCTATAAACTACTTGGGGCCAACACGCACTGTTCAATGGATGTTTATGTAAGCGGGGAAATTATGCTCTGTTTATTTTTACAATCTTTGTTTGAAGTTACGTCGTGAGTTGAGACTATAGGATCTCTTTATTGTGTTGTCTGCCGTCCAAACCAAACCGAAAGATATAGTGCGCTGTAACTTACTCCCCCAAGAACTACATGAGATTTGATATGAAGAGCCGATGTCGTTGGGGTACTGAAAAGCAGATTGAAGTTCAGCTTATCTGTTTTATAAATACATGTATGTAAAGAAGAAAGGGGCTGCGGCTTGAGAAAATGATAAACTCTCCTGAGAATCAACTCCGATTTCAGCACAAGCGGAGATGACTGCATCAATACATTTTTATTCCATCAGAGGTCTTAGTCATATTGTAAGCCCCACAAGTGTTTTGATAATCAATGCTGTGGTGGCAATGATTAGGATTTCAATGATTTGACATTAATTTTTCAGCTTGGATGTGACTAATACTAATAAATGAAGTTCTGGATTTACTGAAGGGTGTGCATGTTTGTTTGGAAAGTGGTTTAATGTTGGGTTATTTTTATAAAGTTGTTTAATATTTGAGATTAATGTATTGTCAAACCAGCAAACTAAGCCTGTAAAATAATTTCTAATTAAATTAGTGGCTAAGTAATTGATAATGATTCTGGCTTTGAGTTGCTTATTAAATGTGACTAGTGAGTGACTATTGTCACGTGTTTCATAAAGAGTCAGAGATGAGAGACGAGAAAGAAAGAGAGATAAGAGACGAGAAAGAAAGAGAGATAAGAGACGAGAAAGAAAGAGAGATGAGAGACGAGAAAGAGAGAGAGAGAGGGAGATATGAGACGAGGAAGAAAGAGAGATAAGAGACGAGAAAGAAAGATAGATGTGAGATGAGAAAGAGAGAGAGATTAGGAGGAGAGAGGCTAGAGATGAGAGGGTGGGGGGAGACGTATAAACAATTTTAATTTTACTACTTGGATGTGAGGAGTTGAATAACTTTTTACTGTCTGTATAGCCTATGTACAATAGTTTTGTCGGTGCTTGCTCTTTCTCCCTCTTCCTTGGGCTGTCTCTTTCTTTCTGTCTGTCTGTCTCTTTGTATATCTCTTTCTGTACAATATGAAGTATTAGAACTTACATCATGTCACGCAGACGCATCGTTATTGTGTTGATACATTTCAAGTGGTTTTCACACAGGCATCAAAACTGTGCAGCTTCTGTTATGTGTTTGTACAAAATGGCGATGTCCTGGTTTCGTTCTTAGCATGAAGAATTGTGACTCTTTTCTGATGATTTTTACAGATATTTTCTATGTACAGTGCAGTATAGAGATACAGCGTTCTCTTCATACTTTGATAATGTAAAATCATAATATTAATCTTTTGACCTTGGTTTCTATACAACATGTTTTTGCAAATGTATTATTATTGGTGGTACATTGTTCTTATTTGAAACAAAATTAAAACTATACTGAGGAGAAACTCCTAAGAATTTCCTTGCATTTTTGTGTGTCAATCTTTGTACTGGCTTTCCGGCGTCTGTAGTGTAGTGGTTAGGCTTTTCGTCTTACATGCAGAAGACCCAAGTTCTATTCCTAGGTTGGGACGAGCACCTGCGTCTTTCTGCTTGGATCCTCTCTCTCAGCCAGGGTTATAGCCCGTCTCTTAAATTTACATTTGAACCCGCATATCTCGACATTTGTTAACTCGACATTCTGCCTAAGTGGACATGATTTGGAATTCCAAACTTTTTCTTTATTTCTACATCGACATGCCTTAAGTCGACTTTCTCTAATACTCCACGTGATTTCAATATTCCCAGCGGTGTCTACTTATGAGGGTTCTACTGCATGACCTATCATTGTTGCAAGGGAAGTAAAACTAAAGCCAAACCAAACCTTACACTGGCTTTGTGACCCAATGGTCAAAATGTCTGCCTTTAAAGTCAGTAGGCCGGCATTGTAGGGTAATGGTAGGGTGCTTCGCTTATCATGCAGGGGATGGGAGTCCGATCCCCGCATTGGACAAACATCTGTGTCCGCAAGGAGGTTGTGTTTCCCTCACAACCTGAGATGGCCCTGAGAGGTATTATGGTCAAAGTGTTCTGCTTCTTAAATGAAAGGTGCGTGACATACCATAGAGGGGATAACTGCGTAAATTAGCTAATCTTGTTGTCCAATATGTATAGCCTCCCTTGTTCATGCTCTCATTATACGGTACTGTCATATAAACACGACATATCAATAGGGGGATAACTGCGTAAATTAGCTCATCTTGTTGTCCAATATGTATAGCCTCCCTTGTTCCTGCTCTCATTATACGGTATTGTCATATAAACACGACATACCAAAAGGGGGAAAACTGCGTAAATTAGCTCATCTTGTTGTCCAATATGTATAGCCTCCCTTGTTCCTGCTCTCATTATACGGTACTGTCATATAAACACGACATACCATAAGGGGGATAACTGCATAAATTAGCTCATCATGTTGTCCAATATGTATAGCCTCCCTTGTTCCTGCTCTCATTATACTGTCATTCTCTCTGTAACGCAAGCTTTCTAATGGTTCCATATTTGGCGGTTTAACAAGGTTTTACTGTAGCCAGGACGGGGAGAAAGGAGAGAGGATAGGTTCGGAGCACAGCGTTACATACAGCACTATCAACAGTTTCAAGTCATTTCATCGCCAGGAAGTAGATTATGATAATAGAAAGAAGTAGAAGGAGCAGACTACACCAAAGTGCCAACCAGCCAACTAAACTTTTCAAAATTTTCGAGAAAACTATACAGAGCATGTCTAGTGTGCACTTTAACAACAGACTCCAACTTGACAAACGCCATGATTATATTTTTCTTCATAATATTTTATTGCAATAAAAAAGATCACGTGTCACCCACACAATGATAAAGTCCCACAGTTGTAAGTTATACAAAAAGGAAAGTCCAGATACGAAGCTTCTGGGGTTGTGACCCATGCAGTGATCTCCCACGGGCAAAGAGGTTTGAGTTTGATGAAAGACCAGGAATCCTGTCGTCACATTTATAGCAGAGGGATGAGAGCACAGAGCTGTAACAACATCAGGCCTGATTGGCAATAAACACAGTTAGTACAGTAGAACATGGCTATAGCGGCACTTATGGTTCCAGAGGAAAAATCCCACTGTAGGTGATTTCTTGCTATAGGAATGCAAAGGGGAATTGATAGAAAATTTCTAACAATTCACATGATTACCTCCTGTGCAGAGGAAGACACCGTTGTTTCAGTCACTAACAACAACATAAGCAAAGCGCAGGAGTCCGAAATTCAAAATCGAGAAAGCGAGGAAGAGAGTTGGGGGTTTCCTTAAGAGCAGAGATCTCCCTATGACAGCAATGGTAGCTTTATTTAGTGCTCTTGATGCCGCCCCCCTGCCCACAGTAGTTGGATTGTATTTTATTTTTGCCTCCTGGATCCTGCTGTATCCAAGTTCGGGCCTTTCCTTGCCCCACTGACCCGAGCACAGGTAATTGAGTTTACATAGGGAAAAAATGGGGAATTTCGCCATTATATTCATGTTCTACTGTACTCATACATAACAATAACACGGGAATGGACGATATCCTTGTCATATTGCTGTTGCAGTTTGCTATCCATGTGTAGCCGAAAATTCAGAAATCAAGTTTGCATAAAATTTGAATAAAAATCAATGACCCGTTATAATTTTGAACACCAATGACAAAAAGAACCCATAATTTTCTTACTTTTTCGTCTTTGCGCACCTGGCTTGCAATCCCAGTCATGCATTAATCAAAACTAGTTAAATAGATCACATATAGATAGCAAACTGCAATGACCATATCTATATATGGCATGGTGTTATTTGAGTGAGAGTTGGATGAGGAATTGGTCAATTGTTCGAGTTGGAGTCATTGCCACTCGGGGTTGATAACAATACCAGAGAGAAGAAAATGTGAAGATAGAAAACATACACTCAAATACCCTCTCATAGTTTTAGAAGCGCGTGCCCACATAAACATATACACACATTTATGCACACACATGCACAGATTCTTTCTGACAAACATTTTGCTTACACAAGAATTCAAGTATTGTCTACACAGCAGTAACATACATACAACGCACACATGACCTTCATACACAATACAAATTATTCCTGCACTACAACTACAATGATAAGATTTCATAGTAAGTGACATACAAAATGAAAATGACTGTACACTGTAAACATGTTGGTTTTTTTCCTGCATTCTACTGAAAAAATTCACCTGGTCGTTATGAAATTCGTGAAAAAACACAAAAATTAAAATCACACGAAAAAAACCCATGTTTACAGTATATCAATATATGCTTTTGTGAGTGAGGAATTTGCCGAGAGTGGTGTGTATCATTGTGCATGAATATAATGTGTAGAGTTCCATGTTCTTGCTAAATCTGTACCATGTTGACTGTCTGGTACATCCACCCAAATTTCTCTTGTGTATCGGACAAAATATCTCATTATCTTAATGAAATCCAATCATCTATGAGATCAGTGTGCAAAAGCTGTATCCCACACATCCCAAATTGTTGTAGCCCACAAGCCCAAATATCCCAGTTCGTGTCTGGTATCAGATCAGATGGTTCGTGCTAAATCTGTACATCTACCCAAATTTCCCTTGCGTAACAGGCAAAGTATCTCATCTTATCTTAAAATAAAATCCAATCATCCATGAGATCAGTGTGCAAAAGCTGCATCCCACACATCCCGACTTGTTGTAGCTCACAAGCTCAGAATTCCAGTTTGTGCCTGGTATCAGATCAGATGGTTCGTGCTAAATCTGTACCATGTTGACTGTCTGGTACATCCACTCAAATTTCCCTTGTGTAACAGACAAAATATCTCATCTATCTTAATGAAATCATTCAATCATCCATGAGATCAGTGTGCAAAGCTGTATCCCGCACATCCCAACTTGTTGTAGCCCACAAGCTCAGATATCCCAGTTTGTGTCTGGAATCAGATCAGATGGCTGTGTTTCCCCACCAAATCCTTCACAAGTACTTGCACGTAAGCTTACATCAATTTCTCTCTGCAGACTTTACATCTATGTGGGGACTACAGGTCTGAGCAACAGGCTCGGCTGGACAAACAAACTACAAGCTGAACAGCTGACCTTTTAGAATATATAAAAAAAATATTGGGATTATGATGTTGGCCATACATTCACAACCAAAGCTACGTCTATGATAAAATTATTGGTGGATTAAGGAAACACAATGAAAAAAATCTATAGTGTGACTTGAAGAGTGTTTTTCCAAAACTCGGTATTTGCACTTTCGTTGAAAAATGAGTTAGCCCCACTAGAGGCATCTTTATCCTGTAGACTTTTGTTTTCAAAGCTTGTAGTATTGGAAAACCCCAAAGTTTCCTTTATTTTCAATTTAAGAACAAATATTTTGCTATATAGGCCTATGCAGCTTATCTAGCAAGCAAAAAGGCTGATTTTCTCAGAACTTCCCAAAGTGCAAATAGCCAGTTTTGGAAAACCACTCTTCAATTGTGTGGACCCCTAAATCAGAGTTGGTACCGTCAGCTCATACACATACTAGCACACTTTCACTCTCAAAAACATACGGCACTGTCTCTCCACTTGCACACATATATTATACTTATATACACAGATTTCTATCCATATATCACATCTAATGAGTAAGAAGTGGTAAATGTAAAGAAAAAAATAATCCCACATGTTATCACAAACCCCCATGTACTTTTCCCCATCCCCACTTACACAACATTTCCCAACTGTACAAACTCACAAGAGACAGAGGTGAAAATCTCCAAGCACAATAATAATAACATAATATGAAAAGCTAACCAAAATTTGTATGAACAAAATAAAATTAAAAAATTAAAAATTGCCACCTGCCTTCAATTTGCTTTCAGTGAAGTTTCAGCATCAGTCATGAGAGTTAAAGTGACGAAAAACTAGAGAAAGAGGGAGAGAAAGAGAGAGAGAGAGAGAAAGAGAGAGAGAGAGAGAGAGAGAGAGAGAGAGAGAGAGAGAGAGAGATGAGACAAAATCCACATTTACAATAACATTAATGAGATGCTATCAGTGTTAGAAGTAGAAGCATAATTCTTTCTTTTCACTCTTGCAAATTATTCTCTTACTCCATCAAACTCTTTTTTCTCTCTCTCCCTCTTTCTTCCCTCCTTAGTATTATACCTCTTCACCCACTCACTCACACTCTCTCTCTCTCATACACACAGTACAAGTTCATTCACTACATGCGAAATACTTTTGATGCGAATGATTCATGAGTCCATGCAACTTTCCCCTCCGCTTATACAACTATTTACATGAACAAAACATTTGCAGTTAGTGACAGCAATGATTAAAATAGGAATAAATTTTTCATTGGCTCATAGCAAAGACACGAAGCTAGCGAGCAGTCAGGTACCAGTATCTTGCTATCTACGTGGAATGCATATATCATTTTATGAGAATGCATATCACCAGTGCATATAAAACAACCATAGTATATATATAAATATCACCCACATGGCCATAAGCTCAGTTGACATAAGCGATCATTAAGGCTGCAGATGGCAACCCACAAGCACATCTCCCCAAAGAAACTGATGGATTAAGGGCCTAACTGATATAATTCATTATGAAAGTTTACATTGTTCTAAATAAAAATTTCAAAAGCCTTTTTCCTTCAAAGTTCTCTAACAATCTCTTAATTTTTTAAGGCAGGGAGTTATAAAAGCCAAAACCTTGAGTATGTAAATGTTCTGAGGTTCATTAGTAGAAATAGTGACGTAAAGCAAAACAGGCTTCCATCATTAATTTACTGTAGCCTGTAAACTTTTGTAATGATTGATATCAGCCCAAATGATGAATGTCATTTTTTGCGTCAACAGAATGCTCCAATCTGACACACATAAAATCATTTGTGGGTCAAAACTGAGTATCTACAACCCACTGTTTGTATTTGTAGCATCAACAATCAAGTCAGACAAAATAAATTACACATGAGTACAACCACAAACAGGCTACAGTCATTAAAAGAAAAAAACAACGTTACATTAATCATTTGTGGGACAAAACCAAGTATCCACATCCCACCGTTTGTATTTGTAGCGGCAACAATCATGTCAGACAAAATAAATTACACATGTGTACAACCACAAACAGGCTACAGTTGTTAAAAGAAAAAAAAATTGATCGCACCCCATTCTGTACAACCACAAACAGGCTACAGTTGTTAAAAGAAAAAAAAAATTGATCGCACCCCATTCTGTACAACCATAAACAGACTCAAGCTATTATGAGAACAATAATACAATCAACCTTGGTCATCATTCGCATTCTACTGACAAAACTGGTCATTGGTAAAGAAGTGATATAATCCATAAATTTCTCCCATTCTTTCCATAGTCAAGCAAAGAAATAGAAGTAGGGCACTGACTACACTCAACAAAAGCATATTAAGAAACATATTAATTTATTAATAAAAATGTTTCTACTTAATAATATGCTTTGATCGAGTGTGGTCGCTGCATATTAAACATTCATTCATGTCCATAAAAATGTTTCTCCTTCATATGCTTTGATCGAGTGTGGTCAGTGCATATTAAACATTGATTCATGTACATAAAAATGTTTCTCGTTAATACGCAATGGTTGAGGGTAAGTGCTCTACTTTTACTGATTTCACTTAAAATTACCACCTCTGTTGAGTCCATGCGGATCCCTCAGCACATCTCTTTCTTGGAGTTCCACTTTTTTTTTACACCTATCTCCATTGCAAAGCAACTCAAAGGAGCGGCTTAACATCAAGAGTCGATCCTGCCCAAGACAACCACTCATTGTCGTGAAAAAAGTGGTCGTCTTAGACAGGGCATTGTCTTGGACAGTGTCATTATGCAATGATAAAAAAAAATCCAAAAGGGGTGAAATGGGAAGGGGTCGTTCGCACAAGCGGCCATCTTTGACAGGTGCCACTAGGGCGAGTTCAACTGTAGTTGATCTAGACAGGGCTCTGTGCTGCTTATCCCTAGAGCAAGCAGTGGCGCTGGTTTGATTTGGTTATCAGTTTTACGTCCCCTTCAACACTGTAAAGTCATTTAAGAGACGGGCTACTTCGACCCTGCCTGTCAGGGTCAACCCGGGCTGAGAGGGAAAAAATCCCAACAGAA
>JAUKPP010287917.1:0-10331 GCA_032273245.1 Phyllaplysia taylori
AAAAAACCCCCCCCCCCCACCCAGATTTTTTTTATTAGATTAGATTACTACATGTATTATTATTATCATTATTATTATTATTATGTTAATGATAATAATTAATATAGTTCACAAGTACAGAACATCAAATTCATTTCGGCTAGTTTTCTCTTCTCTCTCCTTTCTCCCAGCAGATTAAGCCCGAGATCTAACCTGCCAGAACCGACCAGACAACGGTCAAACGAAGCTATAGCAAGAACATATACTGATCACGGTATTTGAAGTGAACTTTGACCTCACCCACCCGTCCAGGGTCAACGGGTAGAGCAAACTATGGAGACCTTGACAGAGCCGGGTTCAATTCCTCACGGCTACTACCCTATGGGGCTGGGCGGCTACTATTCCTCTAAACAAGACCCGCCCCCTACATCAAGCGCCGCCTACTTCTTCCCCGCCCCATCAGAGAGAAACTCACAAAGCTACGGCGGTTATCCCGGTTTCCCCCAAGGACCGGAAGGCGACCCCGCGCTGAGTCCCAACATCATGTACCACCACCAACAGAGACAGCAGTTTCATCACCAGCTTCAGCGCTACCCGGGTTCTTGTGGGGGCGGAGTCGACGAGAGGCGGGGCGGAGATCGTGCTGGTGGAGCCCCGCCCCCTCATCCCCATGGCTCCTCCCCTTACAACTACCCGCCCCGCCCCCACGCTCAAACGTCCCCGCATAGACAAAGTTCGCCCTACCGACAGATGCCCCATCACCAATCCACGTCACACAGAGGGGGCGGGACTTCTATAGCTCCGCCCTACCCCGGACTCCACCCACCCACGCCCGGCAAAGATCCCTCGGGGATGAGAAATGAAGATTCACTTGGTATGGACGCGATGAAGAGACTGGAAGACTCGTTCCCCTCTTCCGATAAAGTAGGAGTTGGGGGAGGGACAAGAAGCTCGCTAGGAGAACGAGATGGTAGAGAGTTCGTATCCCCAAAGAAGAGCTCATCTTACGAGTCTTCTTCAGTGCCATCCCCGTATGACTTTTACAACAAAGGAAACCGATACAACACAAATGCACCGCTGGAAGGCGACAGAAGTCGTGCGGGCTACAGACAGGGAGGCATCCGAGATGGGAAGAACAGCGTGAGAGATTTGTACGGAGGATACATCGGAGAGAAAGATAGCTACAGAGACGAAGCGGAAGTTGTGCCGGTTGCCTATGACGACGAGAGAATGACGTCATCACGTGGTGGGTTCTCGGAGCAGTATAGAGTGAGGGAGAGACTTGAGCGTTCTGTCTCCCACGAGACTGCCGCGGCGAGGATGGTGTCCGAAGGTCGAGGGGACCTAGTTCGAGACGCAGACGGGAGGCCGAGTAGAGCTATGACCCTTGACTCCTCCCTCTACAGACGGGAGCATCACGTGACCTCCTCGTCGTCTGCAACTTCCGGATTTGCTGATCCGAAATCTGAGGAGATTTACAGTAAGATGCAAGACCGCCTCAATCAGTCTGTGATGAATAATCCGTTCTTTTACGAAGGTAAAGGAGATCGCGCTGCAACTGCGGGGAGAGATGGGCTTGGAAAAGATGCTTCTTCTAAATCATCATCCCCTGAAGCGGCCGCTCTAGGGAGACGGAGTAACAGTGGCGAGGAGGACACGGGCTTCCCTCACGACCAGGGTAAAGAGGAAAGACGCTCGGGCTCAAGAGGAGGAGAGGGAGGAAGAGGAGGAGAGGGAGGAAGAGGCGGAGGAGTTGACGTGGCAGAGTCTTCGCCCGTAGATAAGATCGTCCCTGAATCCGACCAAATCAACAGAGATCAAGACCAGGAGATGATGATGTCACCACCACTGTCTCTCGGAGGAGGAAGCGCGCATGCGCAGAGACGACAATCAGGAGACAGAGATGCGTCCAAATCCCCCGTCCGATCCAGATCTGCTGCTGATGTACCTATGACGTCACGGTCCCCTTTGTTGGGTCAGTCGTTAGCTAACAAGACGGGGTCACCCCCACGCTGCGCCAGCTCAGACGGACGAGCGAATATTGACGCGCTTGCTGCTTCGTGGAACACTTCGCCCGTCCGCCCTGCCTCTACCGCCGCCCTCCCCCCTCCCCGCTTCTCCACATCATCGGCGTCATCACATCCCGGAGACGAGGACGATGAAGATGGCGGTGAGAAATATCCAAGTGAAGGACAGCATCACAGAGGACATGGCTCAACCCAACACGGCAGTCAACGCAGACCAAGACGCGAGGAATTCGAGCACGATCAGCCTCTGAGACGAAGAAGTAGTTCTTTCTCTCTCGACGGAGCCCCATTGACGTCAAGAAGAGATATAGATTTTGAGAGCCCCAGTAAACCAAACCATTTCAGTGGGAGAGAAGGAGGCTACCCCCCGTCAGGAGCGACCTACCCTCCCGGTTACGACTTACCTTACCCACAAGCAAGAGATCACTCGAGCTCTACACCGCACAAACTCCCCTCTCGCCGCAGCTCGATGAACGACATGTCAGGAGAGGGAGACCACCACGAGTCGATCCGACCTAAGAAAGAACTTCTCTCAGACGACGGGGGCGAGGAATCAAACTCCACCCCTTCCTTCCATACCCCAAACACGCCAACCCGCCGGCCTTCCTTCTCCCCACCCTCTCCAAACGCCCATTACGGGTACAACCCGGCCTTCCACCCCCACCACCCCTTCTTCCCCTCACCAGGCCCGCATGGCGCCCCTCCCTCCCCTGTCGGTCACAGGCCACCATTCGGTCACCCAGGTCGGGGCGGGGGTCCAATGCCACCAGGGGGCGCAAGACATCCCAACTTCCCGTTCGGTAAAGACCTGAGCAGCCGTTTCCCGCTTCCTGGTCTCACCCCAGACATGGCAGTTGGCGGCCCCATGCCTCCGTCTGGCCCGCCCTTCATGCACCCAATGACCTTGAACTCTGGTGAGGTCAAGGACGTCTTCTTCTGCCACCTCTGTGACTATTCAGGTGAGTTTGGGTCGATGACTGTGTATCTCAAGCTCTTTACACACATTTCATTTTTCTTCCTTCCCTTCCTCTTCTCCTTCTCCTCTTCCTCCTCCTCTTGCTTCATTGTCTTCCTCCTTCTCTTCTTTCATCCTCTGTTCATTCTTTTCCTTTTTCTCCCTGCTTCCGCATCTTCATTATCATTACATCCATTTCCTTTTGACCCCTTCTCCGTCGTGTTTGTAATAGTTGTAGTCTTATTCGTAATTCCTCGATCCCACCTTCTTCCTTATTATATGATGTACAATGTATAATAATTCTCCCACATAGGCATACTTACCCCTTCTCTCTGTCTCTCTCTCTCTCCCTCTCTTTCTCTCTCTCTCTCTCTCTCTCTCTCCCTTCTCTACTCTCTCATTTACTCACTCTCTCTCTCCCTCTCTACTATCTTACTGCCTCTCCATGCTTTCTAATTCGGATGTGGTCTGCTCCTTCTATTCCTAATTCTTCCTGGGTGTCGCTATAATTCTCCTAGTCTACATCTAAACTCTAATAAAATAACTACAGTTAAACTGTAACCTGTATAAGACAACCACCCAATGTCGAGAAAAAAATTGTGTTTATAGACAGGTGGTCGTCTTAGAGAGTGATAATGTATGGAAAAAATATGATTTGGGAGTCGATTAAAAGCGGTCGTTTGTGCAGGTGGTCGTCTTATACAGGGGGTCGTTTGAGCAGGTTCAATTGTATTATTATGATTATTATTGTTATTATTATTATCATTATTATTATTATTATTATTAGCATCATTATTATTACTACTTTTTTATATTATTATTATTATCATTATTATTATTATTATCATTATTATTATATCATTATTATTATTGGGTTTTTTATCATCATTATTATTTAATATTATTATTATTATTTTTATCATCATTATTATTTAATATTATTATTAGTATCATCATTATTATTTAATATTATTATTATTATTATCATCATCATCATCTTCATCATCATCTTCCCAGGCAAGTCCAAGCCTGAGTTTGACCACCACATGACCACCCACTTCGAGTTCAACTGCCCGCACTGTGACTACACATCCCGGACAGAGGGTCGGCTCAAGCGCCACATCAAAGACTTTCACTCGGAGGATGGAAACAGGCGGTCAATGCCCGGGAGACCCAAAGTCTACAAGTGCAAACAGTGCAAGTTTTCCGCTACTGAAAAGGTGGGTTTTCTTTGGGTTTTTTTTTAAGGTTTTTGATTTATTACTTTGTCTCTTTCGCTCTTTTTTTCTGTCTTTTAGCTTTTTCTTTGTTTCTTTTGCTCTTTCTTTCTTTCTTTCTTTCGCTCTTTCTTTCTTTCTTTCTTTCTTAAATAATTGATCTATTTATTTCTTCACCAATTTCCAGATTATTTTTGTTGTTTATCTAAATCGTTTATATTACTTTGGTTTATCTATTCAGATTTACTAATTTATCTAATCTATTCATTATATATATATATTATTATTTTATTTATTGATTCTAAGCAAAAACAACAACTCGATCTACTTTCGTGACGTGATGTTAACTACAACTATCGATTGAGCCGGAAAACCTCAACATACAATAATCTTTAATTTGTCCATTTGTCATTATCACCACGATTTCGAAATGTCGATATTGCCTTAATCAGCGCCTAAAGCAAAGCAAAAGCACAGGAGCATGTCATAAGTACAATGTTTAATTAGTTATTATAATGCATGTGACGTACGCAAATCTTCGTGTTGGATTTTCCACACCCAACTACAAACTGACATAAGACATGAAATGAAGTAAATTGAAATCATAGAGGTAAAACTATTAGAGTGTCGACGGACAATGGCGTGCTGGCAGTTTTTCTCTCTTTACTTCTTTTACCGTACCTCGTGTAGGGTCACTTTTACGTCCCCTGCAACACTGTAAGGTCATTTAAGAAACGGCTTTTATTTCCATCCATGAAGCTTTAATACAAATGTAGTGAGCATTCGGGCGCTGCTCTTGTGGCGACCAGCAGTGGTGTTTGTGTGCATGTTATGATAGATTGTTGTTTATAATGTTTATTTGCTCTTATGTACCGGCGCTGTGGTGTAGTGGTTAGGCTCTTCGCCTTGCATGCGGGACGACCCTAAATCAATCCCCGATCGCGGACGATCTGGGCTTTTTTCAGCTGGGATTTTTTTCACTCTCAGCCCGGGTTGGCCCTGACAGGCAGGGTCGAAGTAGCCCGTCTCTTAAATGACCTTACAGTGTTGCAGGGGACATAAAACTGGTAACCAAATCAAACCAGCTGTTATGTATTATTGTATGCATATTTTTTTTTTATTAGTTTATGCTCGCTATAAATCAAAGTTCCCTACAGGAATTAATAAACTATGATGTATCAATGTTTCCTCCAGGACAAGTTCTGGGAACACGCCCGCTCCCACATCAAGGAAGACAAGCTTCTGCAGTGCCCGAAGTGCGCCTTCGTCACCGAGTATAAACACCACCTTGAGTACCATCTCCGTAACCACTTCGGCTCCAAACCTTTCAAGTGCACCAAATGTAACTACACGTGTGTCAACAAATCCATGCTCAACTCGCACATGAAATCCCACACTAACGTGTACCAATACCGCTGCTCCGACTGCACGTATGCTACAAAGTACTGCCACAGTCTGAAGCTACATCTGAAGAAATATGAACACAAGCCGGCTACAGTCCTGAACCAGGATGGAAGTTTGCCTCAAGGGGTTGACGCTGAGTCTAGCGGTCTGTCTATCATTACTAAACGAGGTCCCCCACGTGGGCCGAGAACAGGGAGGAAAGAGAAAGGAGGGGATCCTTACGCGAGTCAGTTGTTCGGGATGCCTCCTGTTCCCATGGGAGTGCACGGGATGAACCCGATGCTAAACGGAATGATGCCTTTCTGGCCGATGTTGCCTCACTCTGGCATGCATGGACACCCGTCGCAACAACCCGGGTTGCTGCCTGGGATTGGAAACCTCTCACATCACGTGGGGATGCGGCCAGGCGGACCCGGGATGGACGGAAGCGGAAATGAGATGAACGAGAGCAACAATAGCGACGACAGTTCCTACTTGATGAAGGACGAGGGGGAGACGCACATTTGTAAGCTTTGCGACTACAACGCCGAGAACTCTGAGGCTTTGTGCCTTCATTTTCTGAAGGTTCACAAAGACGAGACGGGCGCGGGGGAGTTGGCGAAGATGTACAACATCAGCGAGTCGACTCTGGCGGAATCAATGCATAACAAAAGCCAGTCTGAATCGTTCACCGCTGGGAGGAGAATGTCTGAACCTACTGGAGAGTCGGGGTTGGACCAAGATGGCAGTGCGGAGTTTGAGAGGAGAAATACGATTGCTGGTCTGTTGTTCCGGGGCAGTGAGGGACAGAGTTTGGCGGGAAGCCGTCTCCAGGACATGTGCTATCCCGCGGGAGATTGTCTAAATCAGGAGGAAGAGGATCAGACCAGCGCGGGTGATGGGATGGACATCTTACAGCAGATGACGCTCAAGTTTGGTAGCGGGAGTTTACCGCCGGAGAAACGACGGAACCAGCAGGGTGTGGATGGAGAGAGGCATGCCGGGATGGAGGTGGGTGATGACGAGGGTCAAGGTCGTAGGAGGTCTGGAGGTCCCCACAAAGAAACGCCGCTTGACCTCACTAAGCCAAAGTCTGTGTCGCCTGCTCTGTCTAGCGGCGCGAACTCCCCGAGGAGAGCCTATGAGAATGATGATGACTTTGATGAAGATGGCGAGAGGCGAGGTGCGAGGTCCGGCGATCATATCAGAGAGGGCGGGCTATCCAAGGTCACAGAGCTGTTGCTAAGGAAACGCCCGGCTCCGGAAGATGATGACGACACGCCCAGTGTGATCCCAGTCGCACCGGAAGCATCTTCTCATATCATGCCCAGGAAAAGATCCAGAAAAGGCAAGGCTTACAAACTGGACACACTTTGTCTGAAGCTACAAGAGAGACAGAGTACCTCACCCCTAGACCACGATGATTCCGACTCGGAAATGACATTTGTTGAACCTTTTCGACCCCTGAACTCTGAGCCAACCTCAACTGCTGAGGAAGAAGGGAAGGAGGTGGAGGAAGTGAACAAAGAAGAAATAATAGAAGGCGAGGAGGATGGAGATAAGAAACGTGAGACTGGAGAGAAAGAAGAAGGAGAGGAGAAGGTGTTTGATGCTGCAGCCATTTTGAACACTTCGTCAGAGAAAACTGAGGTTGAAGAAGAAAAACAAGACAATGGTGACGTCACGTTAGAAAAGATCCAAAAGACAGAGATGGCAGGCGAAGATTACAAACAAAACTCTTCATTCCAGATGGATGAAATTCCAGATGAATCCATCAAAAAAGAAAATGTTGACTCAGAAGAAGAATTATACAAAGAGAAAGACACCAGAGTAGAAGAGAAATCCAACAAGATGGCCGCCAAGTTAGACGCTTTTGATTTCCCAGCAGACGACGATGAGGACGACCCAGAGTACGAGTTTGAGAAACTGAAGAGAAGCCTGGCCATTTTGAACAACGGTCTCGACCAGGACCCAGAGGAGGTTGGAGAGAAAGAAAGTCCAAGTGATGAGAAAAGAGGAGAAGTAGAAGGAGAGGATGAAGAAGAAGAGAACAGACCCATATCCGACGCAGCCAGTGACAAGACTGAAGATTACGTGAATGATCTTGATCGGGTGGAAGAGAAAGGGATGTCAGATAAAGAAAATTCTAATGACGCCAGCGACCCTTTAAGCTCTGGCGATAGCGGAAAACACACCGGAAGTGGAAGTGAAGGAGAAGAGGTGGACACGAAAGAAATGATCAACACAGTTTTGGAGAACCGTAAAAAACCGTTACCCCCTGCGGTTAGAAGAGGGACAGATCTCGCCTGGAAACTTCTGCACGATCCCGTAAATCCTGTGACGTCACTTCCTCTTCCGTTAGACTCCCCGCCCCCACCTCATCACCCCCCTCATCCTCCTCCCCCTCCCCCCGCTGCTGCTCCCCCAGCCCCCTTCCCATCCCCTCACAGCTCCCACCACACCTCGCCCCGCCCAGGCCTCACACCCGCTGGGATGCTATCAATAGCCGGGCATATGAACCAACTGAGCCACATGACAGCAACCGGCATGAGAAACGGACTCAAAATGTCGCAGCCTCCTCACCCCCCTCCCCCTCCGCCCCAACCTCTGTTGCCCTTAAAGGCACCTCTGCCCATTCCTCTGCCCCCGACACCCATGGCGTACATCCCTCCCACAAACCGGATGTTGTCAGAGTCCAGTTTGATGACGTCACCGGGCATGAAGACAGGGCACAAGGAGCTGTATGAGTGCAACTACTGCGAGCTCTCCTTCCGGGATTGCGTCATGTACACCGTGCACATGGGTTACCATAGCAACCGAAATCCATTTCAGTGCAACAACTGCGGAGCGACGTGCAGAGACAAAGTTGAGTTCTTCATTCACATCGCTCGCTCCCCGCACAACTGAACTACTGTATGCACAGTTACGTCATGAACAGCAACATTACAACAACACGCACACTACAGCAGCAACACAAACACTAACGATAGAACGTTGGTTCAGTGGACGCTGGGACACATGTTGGTTGGACGATGGTTCAGTTGTGTAGTGGCAACGTGGACAGTTGCACACTATAACAACAACAGCAACAACAACAACAACATCAGTACTAACAGGACACTTGTGCTGAAGTTGTCCTGCGGTAGATCTTCAGAACGCAACTACCGGTACAACAATAGTCTAAAAAAACAATATCAACAGCCCAAGTTGTTAGTGCGCTTTAATCTCTGTATGTGTGAATTCATTGACAACAACAGCAACACAGAACAGCCATACTCCCGGTTGTTTTCAATACAACAGCGACAATAAACAGCAAAACAGCAACAGCAGGACGTTTGAACTCCAACTTGTATTCTCTTGTCCTTGGACTTCAAATCAAGTGACATGATTTTGTTTATCCATTTGATTGTTTCTCAAGAGACCAGCATTACGTAGGCCTATGAGAGCCTCAGTTATTTCTTTATTCAACAACCCATGATTTTGTTTATGTCAAGTATACGTACTTAATAGAAACGTGATTTAACTATAAACCTAGTGAACTGTAAACATGGTACTTTATGTCTATTGTTGATCAGCATTTTTTGTTTTTTTTTGTGTAAGATATTTCATGTAGATCTATGTGAAAAACTTAAATCTATTTTAATGTATAAAATTCAGTCCACTCATGTCAGATTTCCATTGTGCTCTCAATCTTATCCAGACGTTGAACACATTTGTATACATGTATATTTTTAATGCGTTGACAGAATTCCACTTCACGATTCTTCTATTCAAATCAGCAGCATCCAATATGTATATTTTACCAGTTTTACTGATTGATTCAGGGTACTAGAGCAGCTTTTATAAGATATATTTCTCAGATGAGAAGATCTCCACTGATTTTATTACTATAGCTCTTGGTATAGCCTAGATAGATTGCATGAATTACATTATAATATCTTTTTATGGCCGAAATGACCTAATAGAATCGACGGAGCCATAAAACCCATAAACGATTAATCTCTATGAGGTGGAACGGTGTTGCTCATTTTAGTCGCTGTACGCTCATGAAGACAGTCTTTATTTTTGTTGCATGAGAAGAGAGGAACGTGACGCTTCGCTGGTGGTGGCGGAAGGAGACGAATCGCCCACATTATTCGTATTATGATTCGTCTTCTTGTTCGACCACCAGCAATTAGTTTTTAACAAATCCTTCACTAAATATAAAGAACGCTGAGTAAGGTTATAAATTAGTCAATCCATTGAAAAAAAAAGTCGTCTAGTCAACTGAACCAAATGATGCCAAGATTTTTGTCTAAGTCAACTTTGTCATGGCATTTAACGGACATTTTAGTCCGTTCACAAATGGTGCAGATTCCTTTTTTTAAATTTGCGTGAATAGTCTTTTACAAATGGTGCAAATTTCCATTTTAATTGTTTTGGAATGTTCAAGCCTCACGCATACTGTTTTTAATTAAGTCGTGTTGATTGTTTGATTAATCTAGATCTACATTTATATGATACACTATAAGCGTCTATGATATACCATACATTGTATGTGCTCTAGTCATGAATGTGTCGAATTCTATATCACGAGCTTTTTGTAGGCCTACACACTTCTTCCTGTCATTTTATCAAATGTTGGTTATCTCTCCTTTTCTATCTCTATCACTTTTCTCTCTCTATCTACTTCTCTCTCTCTCTATTTCTCTCTCTCTCTATTTCTCTCTCTCTCTCTCTCTCTCTCTCTCTCATCACTCTTTATCATTGTCTGTCTTTCAATCCTTTCAA
>JAUKPP010287950.1:0-10330 GCA_032273245.1 Phyllaplysia taylori
GGGAGGGGAGGGGAGGGGTGGAGGGGGAGGGATGGTGGGGTGCAGCAGAGAAAGAAAACATTTATAAACATAAGAAACTCGAGGTTTAAATCATAGAACACCATCCGTATCACAAATTAACCGCAAGCTTATGAATTAGTTTGGGTTTTAGTTTTATGCTGTTACACTAAAAGGTCATTTTAGAGGCGGGCTACCAGCCTATCCACCTCATAACACTGTAATAATACTAATAATAATCATAATGACTGCATTTATATAGCGCGTATCCCTGTTGGAAAGCAGGCTCTATGCACTTTACAATCAGACTACTTTAACCCATCCTGTCGGAGCAAACCCTGGCTGAAAGGAACACAAGATCCCAACAGCAAGACGGGTGTTTGCCCAACCATGACACCACAGATGCCAGTTTATGGCTTTCTGTGAGGGCAGGCAAGTAAGTCTATAGCTCAAACCAGCAGCCATTGGCTATGATTCATTTCCTACCTTTTGTGTCATCCGAGCCTGAGGCCAGAAGTTTTGGGTCCATCCTGTTGAAGTCCACACTCCAGCACCGCTTCTCGTGCTCCTACAATAAAACACACAAAGTTTGACCATTTTGTTTTCACGGAAGTTATACAGCATTATCAACACTGTGAAGTCATAGCAGTGGCATCAAGTAGAACTTGGACAATTAGTTTACATAGATCATAAGTAAAAGGAGGCAGATTACAGATGAGCACCCACCAACCATTCTACATGTCTGGTTTGGTTTGGCAACACTGTAAGGTTATTTAAGAGATGGGCTACTTCGACCCTGCCTGTCAGGGCCAACCCGGACCGAGAGGGAAAAAATCCCAGATCGTCCGCGACCGGGGATTGATCCAGGGTCTTCCTGCATGCAAGGAGAATAGCCTAACCATTATACCACAGCGCCAGTACTCTACATGTCAAACAATTCTCAACAAAGCAGTATTTAAAAATATTATAATGAATAAAAAAAAAACACCACACACACACTCTAAACAGAGCAATTTAAAAAGAAAAATTTTCAACCCTCCATCAGAAAGAGAATATTCTCCCAAACTTGAGATGTGCACAACTCAGAGAGGTGAGCTTCTAAACACCTGGCTACCACATGGGAGACATTTTTTCACACATATTAAAACAATTTAAAAAAGAAATGAAAAATCTTCATTGAAATTGTGTGCCAAATAAATCTGCAATCATCTATCTAAAGAGGTGTCAACAGAAATTGAAGTAAGAATGACTAGTGACAGGTTAGTTCGTATGAATCTGAGGACAACTGACTAGAGGTCTCAACTAGCAAAGAAAAAAAATCCTGAACCTCTGAACTGACACAGACGATGGCTCGGATGTTTACCTGGAACATCTGAATCCTCTGGTTTGTACTGGTGTCCCACATGTAGACAATCCCGTCGTAGTCCGCACTGCTCAGAACTTGCTTCTTGTACGGGTTCCACGCAATGCAGCTGGGGAAGAGAGGAGAGGAATGGACATTCATATAGATATCAGTGAGATGGTAGACACACAGCGAACAGACATTCATATCGATATCTGTGTGATTGGAAACCATTAAGTTGAGAGCTATACTTATTAAAAGAGGCAGCAGCTTCTATGGTTCTTTTAGCCTTTTGCTTTTATGTCTAAACTTCTGCTCTTTAGTTGAACTTGGTAACTTTTATTGCTTTTTCTAACATCCACACATGCTACAATATCACTTGAATCCCGCAAGAAAGCCACTTTCTTCTTCATCTCTGTTCATATCGTAGGGTGCCAGCTCAACTATCATAACTTGAATTTTTGCGAAAATAATTTTTTTGCATATTCCAAGACACTGGCAAGAGCTCAGGTCCTGTAAAAATCCCCCAGTCTAACGATTTATAAAAAAAGGGGACAGTGGTCAGATTCCATAGTATCATAATGTTGATCAGAAAATCAGTTTTTTTAAGTTGCCATCCCACGATATACAATATGCTCACCTGATCTTAGAGGCACAACTCATCTCCGTGATGGGGTAGTGCAGGTCGACCACAGCCTCACGCACCACGCCGTACTCAAACACTTTGATCTTCTTGGTCACTCCGGCGATGGCGAAGTACTCACAGTCACGGTCAAACTCAATGCTGGAAGGTCAAGAAAACACACATAGGTCTATAAAAGGAACCACTGGAATATCACAAACACATTGTTATGGTAATCGCTATGTATACGTTTAATGAAATTACAAGCAGGATGGTCAGTGGAATTGATTGACTATATATGTCAAAAGTCACAATATCTGCAAGCAAGCCATTGGAACAAAAGGAATGCAGTTTATATTCTTATTTAAACTAGTTATGGCTACAACATTAGAGTAAGCTTAGAGAAGAGAAAGCTTCATACCCTGTATTGTCACATGAAAAGCAAGAATAGCAAAACCTAGATAAAGCTATGGTATGTGGTTCATTAAGAGGAACAAAAGTCTAATCGGATGAAATTTACAGAATAACAGCCACAAAAACTACAGTGGAAACAAAAAGAAAAAAAAGATAAACAGATGTCCATCAAAAGACACGAGTTACAGATCCTTTCACTTAGCTCACGAGCAAAAAACATAATAAATATGACCGCAGACACTATTCTAGCAAACCAGACAGCCTGGCGTAGTGGTTAGAGTGGCCCACCTGGACACGATAGAGGAGCTGTTGGTGAAGACCTCGTGTGTGTAGTTGAGACTGGCCACTGCTCGGATGGCTGTGTACTGGGAGAACTTGGACAGACAGGTGGCAAACTGCTCCAGGCTTCCCTCTCCCTCACCTGGGGAACATGATAGTTTGTCAGCTAGTGAGAGAAATCTTTCCAAATAAGTCTAAAGTCACAGATCCAAAAATGGGGAAAGTCGCTGTAAAATGTCAGCTAGGGTCAAAAGTCGCTGTAAAATGTCAGTTAGGGTCAAAAGTCAAATGTATTTTATTGTAGTAACTAAATCTACTTCTATATCTGGATGTTTTTATTATAAATGTGGGAATAATTTCAGCCCCTGCCATAGCTTGAATTTACATATCCACACATGCTAGCTACTGAACAATTGCCAAAACACAAAGTCCAACTGCAAAACTGTTCTTCACCTTTTCTCTGTTCCACTTATGCGTGTAGTCAGGACTGTTTAAATAATTGAGTCTCTGTGCCTATCTGGGCTAAATAGAGAACTTCATCAATAGCTCAATCCCTTGCTCGGTTTTGATGCTAGAAAAATCCAGGGTTATTTTTATTGCAGTACATTTAGGTGCAGATCTGCCCCCTCCTCTCAATCCCGCTGCTGTCACTATTTTTATTGGGTAAGGGACAGGTCTATTGAAAGGCCAACAAACAGGTTTTCATGATGTACCCATAATTCCAGAAGGCAAGACTCATTTCTGTCTTTCTCTCTAGACCTGTTGAGGGAAAAGTCTCGAGTTTCAAACACGACACTTCAGCTAGACATGTTCAGATAACAAGGAATATAACGATATAGTTAGCCTGCATGATCTAGAACACTATCAAACTGTGCAAGCTCACACATAATGAATAAAGTTAAGCAAAACTTACCTGTAAGTTGCAAGTTCAATTGTATTCTGTACCAAACACCATATATGGTGTGGAATCACGCACACCTACGCCCACACATAGCCACACTCACAGGTTGCATACTCACCTATTCCAGCACTGGTCCTTGAGCTGAGGTAGACTTTCTCCAGATCTTCAAAATGTTGGCTCAGTTTTCTCTTCTTTCTCACTTCCGTCATCTCAAACGACGGCCGCGCCTGACAAAGGAATTACAGCAAGTTGTTGCAGAGATGAACATAATTTGTAGCAAAAATTAATGCAGCTTGTTTTGCATAGTTTATGGGGATGCAAATGTACAACAATATTTGGAAATAGCTCATCAGTCAGCTTGGAAAGACAGTCAAACTCTCCAGTAGTTGAACTTTGTATATATAAAAAAGATCTTTTTCATATTAGTATTGTCATTACTTGCATGATTTAACTTCTCTGGTAATACTGCTGTCAACAAGGGATGAGTCGTTGGATGAGTGAAAAAGCAATAAAGTTATTGGAAGTTTGACTTAAACACTTTATTTACGTAAAGAAAAAGAGGGGGTGGGACTAAATAAAGCAATCCCCTCAAGTGAGTGCAACACAAGACTCTACTACACACAATAATCTATCCTTAATTCCATTGAAACTATTGACACTTCCTGCATACCCTTCACTAAAATGCCCTCAAGTACTTGATAAGAAGTGACACTGACTCATTCTGTTCTGTGTTCATGGTGCAGTAAAAAAACCACAACTCCCTGTAATTTACTGCTGTAAAGTAAAGACTAAGAATGACGTCAAAAGGCTAGCCCAGGATAGAGAAAAATGGAAAGTATAA
The DNA here is from genome assembly GCA_032273245.1 of Phyllaplysia taylori. Lineage (NCBI taxonomy): Eukaryota > Metazoa > Mollusca > Gastropoda > Aplysiida > Aplysiidae > Phyllaplysia > Phyllaplysia taylori. Next base: position 4,397 of record JAUKPP010287950.1, read on the forward strand.
TTTATCCATGGCCCACAGCCTGATCTAGGATGAGAAAGACAACAAAGAAGATCATAATAATATTTCTCACTGCAGATCCACCAGCGAACGACTCCGAGGCCACCCCGCTGCCCGCTCCGTCAGCGTCAGTCACGTCGTGTGGAGTAACACAGCCCGGGCCGCCACTGATGCCAGCGCCACTGCCACCGCTGCTGCTAGCGCCACCAACACTACCGCTGGTCCCGGCGCCCGACAGGGATGACAGGCTCACCGTGTTAGGGACAAGGTGGTCCTGGAGGAAATCACATCAGGGACAAAGTCAAGGTCGACTCATTCATTTCTTTGAGAGGTGCCAACTGGATAAGAAAAAATCTGGAAATCCAGTTATTCTGCCCTGCTTATAAACTGTTGAATTGCTCAGGATGGACACAAGAGTGGTTCAGATATCTGGATTTCTGGATTTATCCGGAAAATTGGTACTTCTGTTTCTTTGCTATGTTGAGGTTGGTTTTTATTTTTTTATATATCAATTTTACCTCCCTTGCAGCACTGTAAGGTTTTTAAAGAGACAGGCTACTTCGACCCTACCTGTCATGGCCAACACAGGCTAAGAGGGATGAACCCAGCAGAAAAACAAGAACGTTGGAAAGTGGGATCAAACCTGGCTCTTCTGTATGATAGGCAAAGAGCCTTACCGACACACCACAGACACTGGTTTGTTGAGGCTTTACAGCACTATCTACCCTGTATGGTCATTTCAACGCTTGGGAATACATCAGGACAATAGAAATATTTAGAAAGAAAGACAAGGAGCAGACCACACCAGAGTGCCTGCAAACAACCCACCTAATTCTTTTATCCAAGCAACACCGGCTAAAACAGCCAAATATGCTGGTGTCTCTATAAACAACTAACTTTGAATTAACCAAGCAACACCACAGAGCATACAACAAACGAATCTGTAGTGGTTTTGCATAATGACGACTAGTACAAGGATTGTAGTGGGGTATACGCCTCTTTGCTAAACAGTCAACAAAATCATGTATAGCTAAGCATGTTTGAGTGTCTGTCCTCAAGAAGTTTCTTATAGACATGATCCTAAGTCATGCACTTTTAATGTCACAGTGTGAGTAAACAGTGAAAGATACCCCTGTAAAGTCATAATCCCCAATACATTCCCTGGATGTTTCATACTGTTTGAGAAACTTGACAAAGGACAAAAGAATCGAGTTACTCACAGGGCAAGCCAACTGTTTTTCCTCATGCTCTCTCAAGGTTTCCTGTGAACAAAGACAAAGAACCACATACACATATAAGTCAAACATACATAGACTGGCATCACATTGCAGCTTGACCCGTGGCATTACATAGCTCCTGAAACTAAATAATTTCGCACTATTAAATCATTATTGTTTCATTGAAGCATTTAACTTTGTGACATAGATCAGTCTTGTTTGTGTTCTGGTACAGTTCTTTTCCAAACAATTTCCCCCTTTTCTTTAATGACCATACTATAGTGTATTCTAAATGCACTGAAGGAACTCAGCATGCTCGTGCGACTTGCTCACTCAAGAGTCTAATCTCAACAGTTCGTGTTTAACACAGTTTGACAATCACGTGATACACGTAGATATAAAGGACATAACTCTCATAATACGATGATCACGACCGCACAGTTACTCTTCTTAACAATACATCACACATACAGTGTTGCAAAGAAGGTATAACTAAAAGAAAAAAACTTAAAACCAAAACAATTCCCTTTTAAAAACATGCTTCTTTCAGAACATCCTACCGTGACAAATCCTTTTTTTTTCTGAAAAGAGCTTCTGTGAAAAAAAAAAAAAAGCATCAATATTTAAGATTTTAAAAATGCTTCAAAAGATCATTGCTTTAACTGATCGATACAAGAACAGACGCAAGCACGCTCGCACACACACACACACACACATGAACACAGATGTAGTCTGATAGAACTGACCCCAACAATTTGGCAGTCCTGGCTCAGCAACTCCAACTGTCGCTTGACCTTCTCCAATTCCTGAGGACACACAAACAAAACTTAAAGTAAGAAAAACTTCCCATCACTTTCCAGAATACAAAATGAAAGAAATCCTGCTAGCATGATAAAAAAAATCAATGTTCATACACATAAAACAAATAGCTATGTACTTCAAATAGAAACAAAAAGACGCAGAACAAAGAACAGACAGTTGTCTTCCTTTGCTTCTACAGTTATCCACAATCCTGCAGGGCTGTGCCAGGCTGTCAGTTATCACAATAGTAGACCAACAAACGATAGAGCTGACATCTGTGTCCTGATGTGCCTGAAGGTGAGGCTAAAACAGCCAAAGAAGCTGGCACCTCTAAACATGCATCATTCCTAGCCAAGTCAAGACAATCGAGGGCATCGGTGGCTGAGTGGTAGTGTGCCTGCCTACAAATGAGGAGGTCCCAGGTTCATACCCTGGAAGGGCCAACGGATATTTTTCGGAGTTTTCAGAATTCTGATTCCCGTCCTATCATAGATGGACGACAATTTCAGAGATTGCGCCTCTTAAATAACTTTACAGAGTTGCAAAGTGCAGCAAAGGGTGATAAATCTAAAACCAAACAACCAAGTAATCAAGCCAATCAAACTGCACAATATGTTTTCCTCTGTCACCTTCTCCTTCCTCTCCCTAACTTCCTCCAGGAAGTTCTTGAGCATTCTGGACTCTGCCACCTTTGACCCTTGCTCCAGGCGTCGCTTGCGCTGTACCAGCAGGGACATGACGTTGTTGATCTCGCCCAGATCCCAGTCCTGGGACAGGAACTGCCATTCGTTGACACTCAGCTGAGGACAAACAAACAAACACCTTTAATATAACAGTTTCAAACACTCAAAAGGAAATTTTTGTAAGATTTGCATAATACTTTTTGGGGGGATTCTACTCTTTTCAAAGAGACATGAATTGTGGCACAAAAATACAAATGATTATCATATTTCGCCACCAACTGTTGGTTCTAAATTCAAATAATTAGAAGGGAGTTCTGAAACAATTCACTGGACTAAGTGATGCTAATCTATTCAGCTATTTCAACATTTAACTCCAGCCAATATACACCCTGAGAAAAGAAATACAGAATATTACATATCTGCAATCCTATTACAATAAATCTCCTTTTGTTTGAGAACATTGAAGCAATGTTGTTGACAATCGTGAAGCGTGAATCTGTTCCCTTCAGCCTATGCCACTTATGCTGACATTTTCAGTATGGAGAGAACAAGGAACAAATTTTGGCAATCCTCGGGTCAATCAGAGACTGCAATTACATGAGGAAATTGTGTTTCCAAGCAGTGTTTCCTCCGTGAGAACACCACCTACCCAACCCACCTGCTTGTCCAAGGCATGTCTCTGCTCATCAAGGCGATGTTTCCTGATCAGTTCTGTCACTGAAAAGAAACAAAAAACAAACAGATGCTATTTAACAAACTGAAGGATGTTTTTTTCCTAAGGCTTGCAAATAATGACAGCATGCATGTAACTGTTGGGAGAGCGGTGCTGTAATACATATATTATAAAGAGAAATATTCTAGCATAAACACTTTAACAACTAGGACAAAATTCATTGAGTTCAATTTGATCTTTTCAAGCACTTCCATGGGTGAAAGCCTGTTCATTAGCCTAAACCTGAAACCAAAATTTCTAATGAATGATTACCGGCAAAAAGACATCAGTGCAACACTTAATGCTCGACACCTCATTCCTTTTGTTCAACTCTACGTCCAGCAGTTTAAACTCGGACAGATTCCATGACCAAAACAAAACATGGTGACTCAAAATTATCACTTAAGAGCGCCACAAAATCATTCCCTTTTGGTTGGCAAGCTACGTCCGTATATTGACTCAAACTGGCAGAAAACCTGACGGAAGCTGGCATGCCGGCATATGCCTGCGAGCTTTCACCCATGAGCACCTCTAAAACTCTTCCAATAATGCACCAAAAGATATATAACAAACTTACATGTGAAGTTTGGAAAGATGTGTGCAGGACTCTCAATGGGGACGCCACAGCGCGGACAGCGATTGTTCCTCTCCAGGCTTTTCTTGATGCAGTCATGGCTGAAACACAGTGTTGGGTCATTGAGTACAACTCTACAGATAGCTATGAACACACGCAACGTACACACCACTATCAGTGAGCCAAGAAAGAGATCAGAATGCTGGCAAAAAAGTTAACATTGTCAATAGATTTTGTAAATGTTCTTGTTTATTGGGACAACTATGCCTTGAAACAACAAAATATATGTTTGCTTTTATGAGGTTTTACCAGTGTCGACAGTTAGGTTATTTCAGCACCAGGAAGTAACACAACAGAAAAATATAAGCCTGGCAGAATTGGACCGCAGCATCCTACAATAAACAAACTAGATACAGTGAGTTTTGCTGATCCCAGGCTGAAGTCAGCAAAACCAGAGCTTGACCAAAGCCACAAACAAGTTTAGCAGGACTTACCAAAACGAGTGTCCACATTTGGTCATGTAGGCTTCATCAATGCAGTCAAAACAGATGGGACTGGAGGAAAGAAAAATGACAGTATATTAGATCTATCATATATAATTATCCCCCAGTGCGTTTGTTGTGGGACAAAAACTAACTGAGAGGTCATTAACTTTTTACAAAACTGTACCATGTAAACAAAAATGATGAGTTAAAAAACACACAAGCCATCATTTACTACATTACATTCTGCATGTACATTTGGAAAAATCTTAACAAAATAAAGGCCATGCATCAGCCATTATTCAATTGACATCAAAAGAAACCAAACATCTCATAAAATAACATGATGCCATAAAAACAAAAATTAGGTCCTTCTATTTTAAATTGTATAAAGTAGCCTAGAGGAAGAAAGACAATAGAAGTACCTGTCACAACTTAACGGCTGTGTAAATATTTTTGTTTACTCGTGGTAAATCTGTGCAAGTCCTTTCTCGCTGTGAGTATGAGTGAGTGCTTTTATATGAATCATGTATTAAAGTTTTCTACCATTGTATACACCAAAACAAATTTCTCCCTGGGAGATGAATAAACATTGTCATTTCTTAATTAAGTGAACATACTGTGCAAAAAAGCAGTCATTCCTACTTTCAGTCATTCAATATAATGAAATCAATTTAGAACTGATCAATATAGGACACCCGGCAGAATCCCCTATAGCTATGAACATGGAATAGCACTGGCACCATGCTTTATGCTTTGTAGGAGTTGCAAGTTTTGTATATTTTAAAATACAGTTCACTTACCAGACAAAGTCATTGTTGATACTTTTGTATGAACCGTCTTGACCTCCGTACACTGGGGTGGCAGGTCGTTTCCGCGGCCGCCGAGTCAGGGGCTGGGGGGTTCTCGACATCATGGTGGCATCTGTTTAGTCAGCTCTCTGTTCTCGCCTTTGTCTGCTTCACAACTGTGACACTGCTGATAGCCTGTGAAAATCATTTGAATGGAATAATTCTACATAATTATAATATAATATAAATCATGATTTGATCTGACACTGATAGTTTTGAAATACAGGTGCTATAAATTATAAATTGCATTTAAATCAGTATCGCAAAAATGGGTAGGTGCTGTTGTGAGCGCGACTCAAACTTAAACTCAAGACCAAGCAAGGTAAGGCAGTAAGGGCACTACTTAATATAGGCCTACTAGTGTGTTCCCGATACCTGAGCAAGTAAACTTTCGGTAGTGTTTACTTAGGACTTAGGCCTACCAAAACTCTGAATTTGCCATCACAACCGGGTTAAAGTAGAGGGGATTAGAGTTGTTAGGGCTAAGAAAGGGTCAGTAATTAGGTTAACTTAGTCTTAAAAGTTAGGAAGTGGCTATTTGTCCGGCTGCCGGACTAATAGCCAAAAGCCTATCCGTCCGGCTGCCGGATCTGCCGGACTAATAATCGAAAGCCTAT
>JAUKPP010287961.1:0-10329 GCA_032273245.1 Phyllaplysia taylori
CCCAGATCGTCCGCAATCAGGGATCGATCTAGGGTCTTCCCGCATGCAAGGCGAAGAGCCTAACCATTACACCACAGTGGACCATCACTTTGCTGGTTGTTTGGCAAAGAGGTGAATACCCCAGTACAGCCCCTGTACTATTTGCCCGTATGAGAAACATCCAACGACTTGATCTGTTCTCATCATGAATAAGTTGGAACACAAGGGGCCACAAGCATATTGGTTTGGTTTGGTTACCAGTTTTAAGCTCTCTGCAACACTGTAAGGTTATTTAAGAGATGGGCTACTTAGACCCTGCCTGTCAGGTCCAACCCGGGCTTGAAGGGATAAATCCCAGCAGTAAAATGAAACGGTCTGCACATGGGATCGAACTTAGGTCTTCCCCATAATAGGCAAGTGAAGAGCCTACCCATTACACTGCAAGGGTTGGTACAATCACAGTAGGCCTAGATAGAATGCATTTTCTTCTTCATCGTCTTTGGCATATTATTTCCTCTTGTATAGAAGTGTATCAACCGGCGCTATGGTGTAATAGTTAGGCGCTTCACCTATCACGCAGAGGACGTGAGTTCGAGGCCCGCGTGGGGCAGTTTGTTTGATCGAGTATATCTCTGTTATTCTGCTGGGACAATGTCCCTCTCAGCCCGGATGGCCCTGACAGGCAGGGTTGAAGCAGCCGTCCCTTAAATGACCTTACAGTGTTGTAAGGGATGTTAAGCGAAGACAAAAGCAAACCAAACAAAACCTGAAATGTATCAGGGCCAAAATGGACTTGTAGAGTCGACGGAGACAAAGAAGTGTTGTGTTGTAGGCTATTGTGTTTCTCTCTGGTGATCCATTGCATCATGTTCTCTCCTCTGTGATCTTAGGCTAAAACAGCCATAGAAGCTGGTGCCTCTATAAGCATCTAACTTCAAACTAATTTTTGTTCGTTCACAGATATATACCAAGCTACGGGAGATGGGCTTCAGGGAATTTGCTGTTGGACCTCATCCAAAAACATTGAAGGTCAACAGATTCAATAATCAAGGCGACTCGGAATTTGTGAATTATTTCTTTAAAAGGAAGGAGAACTGGAGATCTTGAGGTGTGCGCTTCCTGACGGTGACAGTGTTGATTTTTTTACTGCTTGTCCAGGAAGGAGAATTGAGATATTTACAGGAGTGCAACATTATAGTGTTGGATTTTTTACTGCTTGTCCAGAAATAACTGAGAGACATTTACAGGAGTGCACCATTACAATGTTGGATTTTTTAAGAAAGAACTGAGAAATTTACAGGAGTGCAACATTATTATGTTGGTTTTTGTACTGCTGGTCAAGAGGGCTTCGTATTTGTGTAATAATATGATAATTGTTGTGTGGAAGTCACACAGCAGTCTTATTTCATCATGCTTGCCTAGACACGAGAAAGTTTGACGATAAGCAATGTCTCTTTTGGCCACTGTCTATCATGAGGGATGATGCAACGCTCCACGCTCTTGTCAGAATTCTCATATAGGGGGAAATGAAAACACATCCTGAACTCGGGCCATTCAGTGACATTTTACTTCCTCCTTCTGCTTTATCTAGGCCAACAGAAATTTTTGCTATTTACTGCGACGGTTGATCAGAAGTCAGCAGGACATAATCATATATGTGACGTTCTGAGCTTTGGATCACTTCTGTGAGAATAAGGTTTATGTTAAAAAATTGTTTATATGTTGTTTACATGTAGTATTATTAGCCGGTTTCTATGAAAGACAAACTATCCTGCCCATTCATTGAAATTTGTATCAATGACCATGATATAGGCTATGCTTGTTGCATTCTCTCAGTTCGTTCCACCTTCAGGTCGAGTTGTTTCACCTTTGAGTTGTACCATTTTCATCTCAGTTTGTTCCACATTCATCTTGTATTGATTCATCTTCATCTCGAGTTGTTCCATTTTCATCTCGAGTTGTTCCATCTTTATCTTGAGCTGTTCCACCTTTATCTCGAGTCGTTCCAATTCATCTCAAGTTGTTTCATCTTCATTACGAGCTGTTCCACCTTCATCTCGAGTTGTTTCATCTTCATCTCAAGTTGTTTCTTCTTCATCTCGAGTTGTTTCACCTTCATCTCGAGTTATTCCACCCTCATCTTGAGTTGTTCCAATTCATCTCAAGTTGTTTCATCTTCATTTCAAACTGTTCCACCTTCATCTCGAGTTGTTCCACCTTCATCTCAAGTTGTTTCATCTTCATCTCAAGTTGTTTCTTCTTCATCTCGAGTTGTTTCACCTTCATCTCGAGTTGTTCCACCCTCATCTTGAGTTGTTCCAATTCATCTCAAGTTGTTTCATCTTCATCTCGAGTTGTTCCAACTTCATGTTGAGTTATTTCCACCTTCATCTCAAGTTGTTCCACCTTCATTGTTTGCACCACGTTGCCATATTGTGTAGTTAGTAATTTGGTATTGTAGTGTGCTCAAGTCAGCCAATGGGTACAACTCTGGCCCTGTTTCAGTGTGAAAATATTTGTAGGCCTACAGTGTGAAAATATTTGTTGGCCTACAATGTGAAAATATTGTAGGCCTACAGTGTGAAAATATTTGCATGCTTACAGTGTGAAAATATTTTTAGGCCTACAGTGTGAAAATATTTGTAGGCTTACAATGAAACTCGTGTATTACGAGATCTTCAACGTCACCCAGTGTCCTCATTATATCAGAGGTCTCATTAAATCCAAGTCATTTTAACAAGACAAAGAGGGACGAGGCTTTTCATTTTCTCTCGTTGCAACCGAGGTCTTATTAGTTACGTTTTTGCTCGTTATATATATCAGAGTGGATCAACGTAGAAACCTTAAAGAGTCGATGGAGCCGTAAAACCCTAACGAAAGAAACTCATGTTCTAATGCATGTTGACTCCCTTACCAGGGACGAGCACACATAGTGATTAATGGCTTTGCATAAATTTCATACTCCAATAATTTTTTAAGCAAAGCCATTTTCTGCCATTGAGTCAAAGAAAGGATAAGTATGAATTATTTACCCCTTTTTGGTGTGTTGTTTTTATTAATGCAGGAAATTCAAAGTAAAAGGTGCCAACATACCAGCATTGTAGGCTATACGTTTATGGTACATCCCAGCATTGTAGGCTATACATTTCATACCAACATTGTAGGCTATATGTTTGTGGTACATACCAGCATTGTGTACCGGTACATATTTTTGGTATGGCCTACATACCAGCAAAGTACAGGCTACATATTTGTGGTACATTTGAACTTTGATGTCATGTGGAAAAGCCTATTCAGGCCTATAAGTATATGCCTGTCAACCATAGACGTTCCTCGGTAGACCTATTAATTTGGAAAGTTTAGGATAAGATCCTTGTTGGTAAAGAGTGAAAACGGTCCATGCATTCCTTGTAAATTCATCGAAAAGAACTGTGATACATTTGTGACCACTCAAATGTTCTTGTTTTGCAAAAATGAGATTTTTTCATGCAGTTCCTGGAAATATGTAACCATAGAGAAATTATGTATTCCAGACTGTTTTTCCATTTCCTGCCAACCTATTGCATGCTTTTGAGTCATAAAAAAGAAAATTTACTCTTTTCTTTTGTAATTTTCTTTTTTTAAATCCCCTCTTTAATACATCTTATTCAGAAAAAAGAATAGAGTGCTGATACTTATAGCTTCATTCAACATAAGATTGAATTAGATTTTAAAACTTTTTATTTTATTTATGATGACGAGTGGCAGTATTGCGAGTTCTGACAAGAAATTATATCGTCACAGGAGAAGAAAACCCACGGGACACTGTGTCACTTGTGTCAACATGTGTTACTGTGTCACTAGTGTCAACATGTGCTATTATGTCGCTAGTGTCAAGGTGTGATACTGTGTCACTTGTGTCAAGATGTGTTATTATGTCACTAGTGTCAAGATGTGTTATTATGTCACTAGTGTCAACATGTGTTACTGTGTCACTTGTGTCAAGATGTGTTCCTCTGTTTCCAATCCACATTATGAATTCTCTCAGAACTTTTCTCCAGCTATTTACCCTCCACTTGTTCAAAACTCGCCGAAGTCCATTTTTATGAAAGTTGAGTTTGTTATGGAATTGAGTTTACCATTATCACATCATTAATGGGCCAAAATATAGCGGTACCATATCATTGAAAACGTGCGGGATCCTCCTCCCCCAGCCCCCCCCCCTCCTTTTTTTTTAGGATAGAAAGTGATTTAATTCTTTAAAAAACCACTGATTCCATGACAGTTTTTGGTCGATATCTCAGAGCTTTCAATAATGGACTTCAGTGAGTTTTGACCAAATTCTGCATCTCAACTGCCCTCCTATGGGAGCAACACAATCAGATTTATCGGTGAAATGTTTAATAATCTATTGCCTGTGACACGGCCTCTTGACTCTTGTCATAATCTTGCATTTATTAGCCTATTCATTATTAAGGTATAATTTATGCGCATAATTGTTGCCACTTTGTCTTACTGTGCTAATGCATAATGATATTCTGATCGTCGCTTAGCAACAGGCTCTCTTGTTGTCCTTGAAGTTGACTCTTCCACCACCAAAGAAACAATCATCCAGCGGTGGATTTAGCTTTTTTTATACAATTCCAGTGGAATGTACATAATATACGTATAATTTGCATGCTTGTATCTTTTTTCGTCTTGTAAAATTTTGCAGACGATCAGTAATCAAACTGATGTCAAGAAACCTGTTTTTAACCTTGACTTCAATCACACACAAAACTAATCCTAATGGCATTGGTCAATGTTGCACATGTCACGATGTAACACCTCAACTATCATAACTTGATTTTTTCTAACTTAACAGGAGAGGTAAAAAAATTGACTTGCTGCTCCTGCTACAATATTAATCAAGATATGACTGTATGGAATTTGATCACTTTCCGTTCTGGTAAGAATCCCAGCTCGGGCCCGACGTTGTGTCTTTGGGAAAGGCACTTTACACAAATTTTCAACGAGGTGTAAATGGGTACCCGGCTATAGACAGCGAACGGTCTTGTCAGTATGTTAGTGTTTTAGCGCCTGTAAAATGACACTATATATGCTTCCCAGGAAGTTGAGAAGGTTCCTGAATGACTTGGTCTACTGGAGTAATAATTTATTGTAAAGCGCATAGAGCTTGCTTTCGAGCGGGGAAATGCGCTATTTAAATGCAATCTATTATTATTATTATTATATCGCGGAACTCTAAAATTTTTACTGTATACATGATGCCCCTTGCCAGAGTTTTGGAATATGTAAAAAAAAAAAAGAAATTATTTTCACCAAAATAAATCAAGTTAAGATAGTTGAGTTGCCATCCCACAATATTTTCTCTACCAAAAATGTGTTCAAAATTGTCCTGACGCCAACTGGATGTGCATTCCAACACTCTATACCAAAGCCTGTGGCAGGAACTATGCGACACATCATAACCCACCCTTCCTGTCACTACATTTTCCTATCATCAGTAATTGAGCACCGTAAGGCAGAGCGTCCACTGACTTGTTTTGTCAGTTGCAGGCCAGGCTCATATGTATGTATCATATATAGATTAGCCTGGCCTGCAACTGACAAAACGCGTCAGTGGACGCTCCGCCTAAAGCGTGACTCGTAAACGTAAGATTTCGGGTTCAGATACCAGCTTGGGCCTGACGTTGTGTCATTGGGAAAGGAGCTTTACACGAATTTTCCTCACTTCACCCAGGTGTGATTGAGCAGCCGGCAGTTGACAGCGAATGATCTTGTTGTTAGCATGTTAGTGTTTGAGCAATTGTGAAATGGCACTGTATGCTTCCCAGGAAGTTGAGAAGGTTTCTGAATGACTTTGGTCTGCCAGGGTAATAATAGATTGCAAAGGGCATAGAGCGTGCTTTCGAGCCGGGATATGCGATATATAAAATCATTGAGTAGGCCTAATGGAGTCACTTCAAAAGTTCCGATCTCGCACACAGTCTAGAGATGTAAAGTATAGTCTGAGGGACAAGGCTGCAATGAGTCATAACTTTAGTTCAGCCAGAGCACACACCGTTGTGTTCTAATAGATTTCTCACACAAATCCCCAGGCGTAATGGGCAATTTCCTTATATATTGATCTTTATAGAAATTTTCTCATGATCACTTTGAGAAAGTACTAGTTCTTTGAAACGGTAGAAAAACATACTATCGTTAACAATGTATAATTTGTTATTACAGTCAAACCTGTCTAAGACGACCACCAAATATCGAGAAAAAAGTGGTCACTTAAGTCAGGTGGTCGTCTCGGAGAGTGATAATATAAGAAAAAATGTAAATGGGAGTCGTTTGTGTAGGTGGTCATCTCAATCAGGTGGTCGCTTAAGACAGGTGTTTGTCTTGGAGAGTGATAATATAAGAAAAATGTCAATGGGAGTCGTTTGTGTAGGTGGTCATCTCAATCAGGTGGTCGCTTAAGACGGGTGTTTGTCTTGGAGAGTGATAACATAAGAAAAAATGTAAATGGGAGTCGTTTGTGTAGGTGGTCATCTCAATCAGGTGGTCGCTTAAGCAGGTTCAGCTGTACAGCAAAGAAGCAAAGACTCCACTTTCCTGCTCTTCAAGTCCTCTCCTCCCCCCCGCTCTCTTCTTCTCCCCACTGTTTTCAAAGTATTCTTGAAGGGTTTGACCTGGGTCACCCCATAGCTTCCCCCTACCTTCTTCCATGTGTTGCTTGTATACAAACAAACTTTTACTTTGCACTCTGAGGCTTCCAACAATCAAAAGACCAGAACCGCATAAGAGATAAACATAAACATGAATGAATATAACCCTTTTCATTCCTAAAAAGATGACAATTTATGTCGGTTCTTTCTTATCTTGTGAAGGGAATGAGTTGTTCAAAAGTCTCCGCCAACCATTTCGTTTAGTTTGATAAATACAGCCATGCACATTCCTTTATTACCGGTATTGAGCATTTAATTTGGTTGAACTCTGTGGATCTGTTGCCTCCATTCTCCACCAATGTATTCAGTCATGAGTTACATCAGAGTCATGCTATTGTAATACGAGGCTCAGCTGAAAAATAATGCCTAGAAGGCCACAAAATCAAAACCCGTTTATGAAACAACGCAAAATTTATAGGCTCGGCACCCAATATGGCGATCATATTGTCACATACACTCATTATTGCTTGTGTGACAACGTATTTATAACAACTCCGTAAGAAGAAAAATGGAAACCTCATTAACTTGCGTTTAAAACAAAGTGCTGGGATTGACTTCCTTTCTGGAAAAGGAAGACCGGCGCTAAGGTGTAATGGCTAGGCTCTTGGCCTGTCATGCGGAAGACCCCAGTTCGATCCCTAGCGTGGACGATCTGGGTTTTTTTCTGCTGGGAGTTTTCCCTCTCAGTCCGGGTTGGCCCTGACAGACAGGGTTGAAGTAGCCCGTCTCTTAAATGACCTCACGGTGTTGCAGGGGACGTAAAACTGGTAACCAAACCAAGGAAAGGGAACATGTGCACATAATCTCTCTTGTCTGCAGAAAGGAATTCAATCATAGCACGTTGTACATATAAATGCAAGGTCACTGAGGTTGCAATTTTTCCTTCAGACAGAGTTGCTTACACATGTTTTATGATGCAAGCAATAGCATGCGTCTGTGACGTTTTACGCACATCATATTTTGTATGGAAGTAGGCAAAAGATTTGAGCCCATACCCTGTAAATTTCTGGTTGTTGCATTAACGGGTTTTGACTTTACGCCTTGGAGGCATTTCTTTTCAGACGGCCCTTGCATATACATGTATATAGTTGCCAGTTAGGTCAATTATTTTTACTTGCTCCTCGGTAGCCTGAAGGATTACGTTTCGTGATAGTGAAAGGGCCTGCTGTGGCTACTTCCCTCAATACTGTCTCAAGTAACCTGAAGGGTTAGGGTTAGTGATAGCCTACTGTGGCCATTTCCCACTGTGTTGTGTCTGAGGTATGTGTAGGTTGCATTGTGTGGTGGGAGCGCTGCCCTGATGAAGATACAGTCAAACCTGTCTAAGACGACCACCCAATGTTGAGAAAACAGTAGTCGTTTTAGACAGGTGGTCGTCTTGGAGAGAGATAATATGTAGAAGAAATTACAGTCATGAGTGTATCTGTATTTGAACTTACATTGATAAAAACTATCATCACTTTGATATGATTGCTACGGTATGGTCGCAGCTCCCTGTGTTGAGTGACTTTGCTTGTGCTTGACCTACATGTACAGTAGAACCCGCATAAGTTGACATTGCTGGGACTATTGAAATCACGTCAAGTAAGGAGAAAGCTGACTTAAAACTTAAGGTATATCAATGTAGTAAATAAAGGAAAAGTTGGGAATTCCAAATCGTGTCGAGTTAAGCCAAATGTCGAGTTAACAGACGTCGAGATGCGGGTTCTACTGTAGATGACATTTACTATTGACTACGCAGCACCGGTTGGCCAGAGTGAATGCCTGAACGGTTTGTCAGTTAGTCAAGTTTGTGTGGTGTTGTTTGGTCCCCCTGTTTTTGCTTTTGGATTGTTGCACACAATTCGCTCGCTGGACGCAAGAACCCAACAGGCGCCAATAAAGATAATGGCGCTTGTCTGGTTCTTGCACCAAGCCAACGAATTGTTGTAGTTGTATCAATACACATTGTGTAGTTTTGACTGTTTCGTAAACTCAAGACATAACCATGCTTCCATATGCATTTTATAACTTGCACAATTGCTGTATATATGATATCCCTTTGCCATGTATCTTTGATTTTTGACATCTTGTGGATAGAGCGTTGCACATGTAGATATAGCCACCATGTTCACATTACCATGAGTTGTTGTTCTTTGTTTAGGTAGGCCCTAGGTGATGTCATTGTGGTACACGTTTTTGGGACAGCTGGGGTTTCCGAGGACATCCTGAGTGATCGGCTGATTCCAGCATGAGATCAGAGTGTGAGGCTGGGCAGTATTTTTCTTGTCCATGTTTTTTCACGTGACATTTTGTGTCCATTTTGACTCGAGAGTCTTGTGTAGGCCTATTTGCCATGATGGTACATGTTTTGTTTTTGGTTTGTTGTTTTGCCAGATATTCTCTAACATGCTTGTTTTTACTCAGATGTAATTGGTCAGGTGGCATTTTGTTCCTCTCTGCAAAGATTTGTACAAAGTCAATGTGAGGTCAAAGTCGCAAGCAATTTTTATCTTTTATGATTGTCATGTTTTGGATGTGGTGTAAAAACGTTGTGTGCATGCAGGGGATGGATCTATTTTGTGATGCTGTTTTCAAGTTAGTGTTCTGTGACCGTATGCATCAAGTTAGGCGTAAGACCTTACGAGTGCGTAAAACACTACTCTACTCTTAAGTCTAAACAAAATTTCGAATGACTTGTAAGTCTACGTTGTGCATAAATTCACTATGTGTGGATGACCAACAATTTTCTGCTGGGATTTGCTCCTCTCAGCCCAGGTTGGCCCTGGCAGGCAGGGTCAAAGTAGCCACCTTAAATGACCTTACAGTATTGCAAGGGGCATAAAGTTCCACAGTCCCACCTCGTATGATAATGACAACATTGCATTGTGTATGTGTATATCTATCGTGCATCTCAAAAGCCTAAGTTTCCAGGAGGAGCGAAAAATTAATTTTTAACACAGTTTAGTTGGGAATTTGATTATTAACTGTGAATAATTTTGTTTTATTTACAAAGAATATTATGAAAAATCAAAAATCATCGAGACAAAAGGTGTGTGCTGATGTCTACTTTATTATATTTTAGTGCAAAAATACCCTGTGCTCAATGTAGTCTTCTCGTTCTTCAATGGCATCGGTAGCCTAGTGATTAGGCTGCCGGACCCGTAATCGAAAGGTTGCGGGTTCGAATACCAGCTCAGGCCCGATGTTGTGTCCTTTCGCAAAGGCATTTTACACGAATTCTCCTCACTTCACCCTGGTGTAAGTGAGTACCCAGCTATAGACTGCGAACGATCTTGTCCGTATGTTAGTGCTTTAGCGCCTGTAAAATAGCAGCTTGCATCGTATGCTTCCGAGGAAGTTGAGAAGATTTCTGAATGTCTTGGTCTGCTTGGGTACTAATTATTTGTAAAGAGCATAGAGTCTTTTTTCAAGCGGGGATATGCTTTATGTAAATGCAATCATTATTATTATTATTGTTATTATTATTATGGTCTGCTTGGGTACTAATTATTTGTAAAGAGCATAGAGTCTTTTTTCAAGCGGGGATATGCTTTATGTAAATGCAATCATTATTATTATTATTGTTATTATTATTATGGTCTGCTTGGGTACTAATTATTTGTAAAGAGCATAGAGTCTTTTTTCAAGCGGGGATATGCTTTATGTAAATGCA
>JAUKPP010288005.1:0-14859 GCA_032273245.1 Phyllaplysia taylori
GCGCTTCGAGCCATGTTCTTGGAAGAAGCGCTATATAAGTGATCTTCATTATTATTATTATTATTATTATTACTTCTAGAGCTTTGCGGTCTTGTTTTTTGTTTGATTTTGTTACTTATTTTACGTCCCTTACAACAACACTGTAAGGTCATTTAAGAGACGAGATCCAGCTACTTCTAGAGCTTTGTGGTCTTGTTACTTATTTTACGTCCCTTACAACACTGTAAGTTGCAAGGTCGTTTAAGAGACGGCCTACTTCTAGAGCTTTGTGGTTTTGTCTTTTATTTGATTTTGATTGGTTTTGTTACTTATTTTACATCCCTTACAACAGTGTAAGGTCATTTAAGAGACGAGCCACAGCTACTTCTAAAGCTTTCTGGTCTTGTGTTTGGTTCGATTTTGTTTGGTTTGGTTGCCGCTTTTACGTCCCTTGCAACACAGTAAGGTCGTTTAAAAGACGGACTTCTTCGACCCTGCATGTCAAGGTCAAACCGGGCTGAGACGGAAAAAAACTATTACTCCATAGGTTTGGTTTGGTTTTGGCTTAACGTCCCTTGCAACACTGTAAGTGTTAGGTCATGTAAGGGCCGGGCTACTTCGACCCTGCCTGTCAGGACCAACATGGGCTGAGAGGGACATTGTCCCAGCAGAAAAACGGAGATATACTCGATCAAACAAACTGTCCCACACGGGCCTCGAACTTGCGTCCGTGCGTGATCATAGGCGAAGAGCCTAATCATTACACCACAGACGCCAGTTATAATTATTGATTGTAAAGTGCATAGAGCCGGTTTTCAAGCGGGGATATGCGCTATATAAATGCAGTGATTATTATTTTTATTATTACTCCATGGATATCACAATAACTCTGAATTTTGTCCGTTTTCTCTTGTGATTCAAATGCTTTTTGTGTGCATCGTCATATATACCTTGATTTATAAAACATTGTTTTCCCATAGGCCCACAGTAGTCTTTTTTTTTTTTTACCAGCGCTGTGGTGAAACTGTTATGCTCTTCGCCTGTCAGGCGGAAGACCCAAGTTCGATCCCTGTCATGGACGATCTGCGTTTTTTTCTGCTGTTTTTTTTTCCATCTCAGCCCGGGTTGGCCCTGATAGGCAGAGTCGAAGTAGTCTGTCTCTTAAATGACCTTACAGCTTTTTATGTCAACACTGTAAGGTCATTTAAAAGATGGGCTACTTTGACGCTGCCTGTCAGGGCAAACCCAGGGCTGAGAGGGGGAAATTCCATAGAAAAAAATTCCAATCGTCACTACATGGGATCGAATTCGGGTATTCCGTATCATAGGCGAAGAGCCTAACCATTACACCACAGACGGTAGGCAACAGTTTGAAGTCATTTATTCATAGAGACACCAGCTTTTTGGCCATTTTAGCCTCAAAATATGCAACAGCAAAAGCAAAAGATGAGTTGAAACATTTTTATTACCGGTAACAGAGACTTTCGTGTAAAACAAAAAAAAAGACAATTGACAGCCGTGATATAATACATGCAGACAAATATGTATAAAATATACAGGCAGTAGTATAATAAACCTCTCAAAGATGGATGCGTTTGTGCATGCGTTGAGTTGAATATTTCAATCTGTTATGGCTACACTATTGAGAGGATGTTAGCACCCGTTTAGTTTCCACATGGCGAGAGAGAGACACGGGAAGAGAAATGTCAAACGTCTACGACTACCAAGCACTACCAGACCTGCCTACTTAAAACATCAGAAATCCAAAAATTCTAGAAGAGAAATAAGAAATGTGGTACAAAACATAATAGTCAAGCAAAGGCAACTTACTGATAATGACGAAAACCAAACCTCCCCTCTCAACCTACCCCTTCCAGAATTTATTCACATATCCCATTTACACTGCATTTTGTAGATTTTATGGGCCAATCAGAGCAATGCTGTAGCAGAACTTAAGCGTATTCCTAGTCCTCATTAGAAATTGCATGTATAAGCAGAATAGAGATTTTGTCTAATTTTTAAAAATTTAATGAAATTGCCGCAATTTTCACACTACCTGAGTGAGCTGTGAAATTTTGTACTAATTACGGACAATTGGTAGAACTAGGCAGGTCAGTATTACTCTACAAACACGCACAATTGACACAGAAAAATCCACTTTGTTAGAAATCTAATGAAATTGCCGCAATTTTTTTACTTCCTGAGTGAGCTGTGAACTTTTGTACTAATTACGGACAATTCGTAGAACTAGGCAGGTCAGTATTACCCTACAAACATGCACAATTGACACAAAAAATCACTTACATTTTGTACAAATGTAGACTTATAAAGTACGGAGATGGAGCTGAAGAGAGGGCATGTACAGCATAATATCGCTGATGCTATTATTGCATAGGGGCGAATAGTCCACTATGTCCTTCATGATGTTCTCCCCTTTGCGAAACAACCAGCGATATGTGCATGTGTGAATCAATGATCGCAGCGTCCTGGAGTTATACAAGTAAAAACAGACCACTATGGTTGACTTTCTATCCTGATAATACAGGACAAAGGACAATACACTCAAGTTTAATGCCCTAATTTGGTTTGGTATTAAGTCCCTTGCAACACTGTAACTTCATTTAAGAGACATGCTACTTCGACCCTGCATGTCAGAGCCACACCGGGCGGAGAGGATTCAATCCCCGCAGAAAGATCCAGATGTTCGTTCACATGTGGCATCGAACTCGGGTCTTTCGTGCGATAGGAGAGGACCCTAACAATTACACCATACACGCCAGAAATACTTAATTTACCATGCTGATAACAAAATAACACTTAACTTTGACATCCTAATCCGTTTCCAAACTTTTGTCCTTATCAATACCAGAATGACAAACACAATATACATGCACTCAACTCCTATATCCTAGTGATAACTTAACTTCTATTCACATAAAACATTCACTACATCTCCCTGATTTTTTCTCTCCGCACCTAACACAAGACAGCGACGACAAACATGAGATTCATTGAGGAATACAAGAGGAGAGAACCCACAGGAGGTCAGTGAACAATGGGAGAGCATTGCAGGACAACTCTTGTCTCAACGAATGATAACCTCCATCAATACCATAAGGGTCGAGTGAATAATTATCCAAGTTGAATTGAATAATTATCAGAGTTGAATAGAGCTGTTCCCCACTCATAAAACAGCGGGTATTTCTATTTTTTAGAGGCAGATCTGCATGCCGCATTACACTGAAATACAGAGGATGGGACTGAACAATTACTAAAGCTATAAATAAAAAATGTTAACTGCATGTAGAGATGAAATTCCTCTTCTCAATCGTGCGAGTGTGGCCAAGAGTATGGCACTTTTTACAAGTTGTATTTGACAGCTTCAAGCAGGAGGCAGGAGAGCATCACACAAGTCATGGAGAGTGAAACTCTACGTCCTCCCTTGTGGCATCACATCCACTCGTGGTAAGTAGAAAGTCTTCCTAGAACTGAGTGGAAAACCATAGAAAAGCGCTAGATCATCCATGCAATTAACTTTGATGCCGATCTCCTTCTCGCAAAAAGAAAAAAAAGAGATCCAAGCAATATTGCATCGGCACACTAATAGAAGCAGGCCGGTCCAAGAGCAAAAAATTTTCAGAGTATAAAAAAATTACATTTCCATTGGTTCAAATAGAGAATTGGATTACAAATGTATATATGGTAAGCAAATTGCCAGTAAAATAAAACTTCTACCAAGTGTTTTTAATGTAAGGCCTCATACCAAACACATTTTAGAAAAGCGAAATGTATGAGGAAAAAACAGTTTGAACCATTTCGTTGGTACGCCTCTTCTGTGTGCTGATAATTTCCAGACATGCAATATTTTCTCTATTTAAGTATGAACACAGCTCTCAAGCCCATGCTGACTCCCGACATTTATCACAGACTGACTAGCCGCACACCCTTCGCACATTCACTTTCACGTTCACTATTCCAAACACTCAAACATCACTGTGGGCTGTGAATGGCCGCCTAAATAAAATCCGATGAGCTATCGTGTCAAACACTCATACATCATTGCAGGGTGTGAATAACGGCTTGGATAAAATCAGACGTGCCATCATAACCTCCCATGTCTTGGGTTCGAACCTGAAACAAAAGATAGAGAAATAGAATGCATCAGCAACGTGGTAGTTATATGTGTAAATAACACAAGGCTTTAAAAAAATTTGAATCTACTTTTGAGAGATCCTGCCCGTCCTTGGTGTAGTCGGATCAATATATACCAAATTCACCCCCCCCCCCCCAAAAAAAAAATTGCAAATGTTTGTTTTGTGGTAATTTGTAGTACTCTTATGAGTTCTGATCAACATATCAAAAGTTGGACAAAATTGGTGATTGGAACGTTGAGAAAATCACGTGACAATTCAATATGGCCGCCATTATTACAGTATAAATCGGGGGCGTCGATGGCCGAGCAGTAGTGCGCCCGCCTACAGATTGGAAGGTCCCGGGTTCGAATCCGGGTAGGATCCCCGGAATTTTTTCGGAGTTTTAATGGATCCGACCCCCGTCCTATCGGAGATCGACGTAAAATTCGGAGGTCCCGCCTCGTAAATGACCTTACAGAGTTGCATGGGGCGTTAAACCAAAACCAAACCAAACCAAACAGTATAAATCGCATATCTGGCCATAAATTCAGCAATCATCATGCAGGTTACGCGGAAATTTGACAGAAGGTGTTTTGTGAACATAGGTCCATAATAAATGACATAGGAAAAAACTCGCGCAACGAAAATGAAAAAAAAATCCAAGATGGCCACCAGGCACAGGCTTAAGAAAGACAGACTCTCAGTTAAGAAGTAAAATCGTTACTACTGAACCTGGAGACTTGAAAGTTGGTATGAAGATTGCTTAAAGTACATCAACTACGTTGGAGTGGAAAAAAATATCTTTAATTCATGATGGAGGCCATCTTCAACTGTATCCCTTTTTACAGTTCCTATAACTCTAAACTTTACCTATCGATTTTATTTTTTTCATTTTCGGAGAATTTGCAGCAATAAGGCTAGTTAACACTGCATGTTGAGTTTCATATAGAAATTTTGTTTCCAGTAAACATAAATTACGCCAGAGTGTACAGCACAATTTTCTACTTATAAATAACTCAATACAAACACTATCGTTAGCTAAACAATGGTGTTTGTGTGCGTGTTATCCACGATTGTTATCTATTACAGCATTCATTAATTTGTTCATATGTACATTGCATCATTGTAAGCATGAAATATGATTGTATTTGTATCATCACTGTAAAACAAATTTCCCTATGGGGATTAATAAACCACCATTTATTTTACAATGTATTTTTTTTATATTTTCAATAATAGTAATAGTAGATTGCATTTATATAGCGCATGTCCCCGTTCGAGAGCAGGCTCTATGCGCCCTACAATCATTATTACCCCAGCAGACCAAGTCATTCAGAAACCTTTTCAACTTCCTGGGAAGCATGCAGTGCAAGCTGCCATTTTACAGGCGCTCAAACACTAACATGCTGACAAGATCGTTCGCTGTCTATGGCCGGGTACCCATTTACACCTGGGTAAAGTGAGGAAAATTCGTGTAAAGTACCTTTCCCAAGGACACAACGTCGGGCTCGAGTTGGGATCCGAACCCGCAACCTTCCGATACAAGTCCGGCAGCCTAACCACTAGACCACCAATGCCACACGACTTTTATACAAACATCCCCCCCTCTGCTCTCACCTTGCCTCCCTTAATGACCTTCTTGAGAGCCTCCTCAATGATGCGGGCGTGGTGCTCGAGATGCAAGTGGTTCAGCATGTTGCAGGCGCTGAGCAGAGTGGCAGTGGGGTTGGCGATGTTTTTCCCGACCGCCTCTGCGAACGCGTGACGTGAACCCTGAGGATACGGTCGATAACACACTTGTCAACTTTGTCGTTGTTGTTATTGATCTTCTTGTTGGTAAAAAGCTGTTTTAATGAAAAAATCATAAATAAATATATCCTTCTTTCCTTTTAGGTCAGCAGTACAGTTTTGATACATAAAGTACAAGTCAAACAGCAACCCCTCCCCCCCCCAACAACCCCCAAATACATTACAGACAGCTATCCATAGGATAAAAGACTCCCAGATACAAATAAAGCTCTTCTTTCTGAAAATCTATGGATCTGTCTAATATGGACACAGGAGTCTTGTAAGAGAATAACGTAACACACAAAAAGTCATTAAATTTAGTAAGAGTCACTCCCTCCCCATTCCTTAAGTCTTTTGCGTTGAAGATTGATGTTTTATGATAAAAATCGCTCCCAACTATAGTTTTTCATCTTGAAAATCTATAGATTTGTCTGATACAAACGCAGAAGTAAAAGAATTTAAGAGAAAAAAAAAAGAAAACCAAAGAAAAGTTTGCTTGTCTCATCTCATCCCATTTCATCCCACCTGTTCAAAAACAGCGACGCCAGCGCTGTAACTCTCGCCAGGAACCACGCCAGCACCGCCGACCAGACCAGCTGCCAGGTTGTCCACGATATTGCCGTACAGATTTGGCATGACCATCACGTCAAATTGGTACGGGTTGGAGACCAGCTGAAACACATAGGATACATGATAGTAATGACCAGGTTAGGTTTGGTTACCAGTTTTACGTCCCCTGCCACACTGTAAGATCATTTAAGAGACGGGCTACTTTGAACCTGCCTGTCACAGGGATGTAAAAGACAAGTCGACAAAAATCTTAAATTTACATGGTGAGCCAAAAGGTGTAAATGTATCAGACAATAACATCTAAAACATATTATTATCTATTATAATGTTAATAAAATAAACATTTTTCAAAGTCCCAGCCATCTCCCCTCTACTTCTTTGTATGGAACCTTACTTAAGGTGAATTGCAACCTGGGACAAGATGTCCAGATACCTCCCCACAATGGAATTTAAAAAATGTCACAGTACAAAATTAACACACAGTACAAGCAGAGCATCTCGACCTAGGTATCATCGGAGCCGCAGTACTAGGACTTACCTGCATGCAGCAGTTGTCAATAATCATCGTCTCAAATTCTATTTTTGGATACAACTTGGACACCTCGTCACAGCATTGCATGAAGAGGCCGTCTGCAAGTTTCCTGTGGATTGGAGATATTAGGTAAGATGAGATAAAAATGAAATACAATATGAAATAAGAAATGTGTACTGGAAAGAACTGCAGAGAAAAAGATACCGGTACCATAATTATTATAGAGACAAAATCAAAATTATCCCGTGTAACGAATGGGGATTTGCACTAGTGTCCATGAAAAATAAACGAAAATGGAAAAAAAGAAGATAGATAAGATAAGATAGATATACTTTACTAACACACAAGAGAAATTTGGGTGGATTTAGCAAACATAGCATAGACATGGAAGTGTACACACTGCAATCATTTACGAGACACTGTTTGTTTTGGGCTCTTTGTATACATTTCACAAAATAATTTTTAAAATAATTTCGACATTAGTGCCTGTTTCCTCACATGATGTTGGCTTTATGTACGGCCGTCACTTTCTTCCTGTTGTGCCTCATAGCGAAATCAAAAGCGAACTTTGCGATGCGCATCGAGTTGTCGCGGGTCACAATCTTCAAACTCTCCACCACTCCGGGGACGCTCTGGCAGGTGAGAAAAATACAGGACTTTAGCTTACAACATCTTAAACATAAGATAAGAAAACATGTCACTGTTCACCGATATTCATCTCTAGAGGTACCAACTGAGTCCAACATTACTGAACATAATTTGGAGCTCATGGATAAACATCTCCTAAAAAAAACTCAACTATATCTAGATTTACCAAATGATAATTTTGCCCAAGCCCAGCCCACTGTGGCAAACATTGTGAATGATAAAATCATAAATTATTTCACTTTGATGGCAGCACCAGAGCACATTAAAATGATGACATATGGTTTGATCTCTGATGGGCTGCAACCATCATGTCAAAGTGTAGTATCGATAATGGAAGTAAATTACTCAATCACTGCATTGCTTTAAGCAGTCATCCGGCCCGGAGAGGTCTTAAGACTGCATTGCACTCTTGCAATATTAAGATGCCAATTTTAAGGTTCTCCACTCCCAGGGTACAGAGCTCGACTGTCGTGGCTCTCTAAGTCGTAAAGGTGCATAATTAATTTAAGACCCCAATTGACAGCAACAACATTAACAACAACTACAACAACTAAATGATAATAATAGTAAGGTCAAAGGTGACATCCAGGCTGTAAAGACTTAGATCAAAAGCTTTTGTTCCAGGCGTTACCTCATGCTCCAGGGCACTGTACTCTCCCTCCGTCTGCTCGCGAATGATGGCAAAGTCAAGGTTGTTGTGCCGCGTCCGGTAGCCCGGCAGACTCCGCACCCAGACCACGTTGGCAAACAGGTCAAGCTCACGTCTGCCGAGATCACATGATACAAAACATTCAACACAAAATATCAGCTGCCAGGGTTCAGGAATTCATTGCATTTGGCTGATTTAGACGATACTCCTCATTATGTCACTTGTTTTGGGGATTTTTGCACCCTTCATATCACTGTACTAAGGTCTTTAATGAAGGGCTACTTCAACCCTGCCTGTGAGAGCAAACTACGGCTGAGAGGCACATAGTGTCCCGACACAGAGATGGAGATACACCATTAAAAGAATCTTGCCCATGTGGTTTTGGTTACCAGTTTTACGTCCCCTGCAATACTGTAAGGTCATTTAAGAGATGGGCTACTTCTACCCTGCCTGTCAGGGCCAACCCGGGCTGAGAGGGAAAAAAATCCCAGCAGAAAATGTGCCCATGTGGGTCTCCATCTCAACATCCTCTGCATGATAAGTAAAGAGTTTGGATATTACTCGACAGATTAGTTTAAAGTTAGTTGTTCATAGAGGCACCAGCTTCTTTGGCTGTTTTAGCCTGTACTCGACACATGTTATGAGTGACATGAGGATTGATTCATTTATTGTTGAGGTTTGACAGCACTATTGACACAACAAAAAAACAAATGTAAACCCGTGACAACAAGTTTCCCTCTGGGACAATAAAGGATATCTTATCTGATCTTATCTTATCTTAAAACAAACAATTCTGATTCGGTTTGGTTTGGTTTATGGTTTAACGCCCCATGCAACTCTGTAAGGTCATTTACGAGGCGGGACCTCCGAATTTTACGTCCATCTCCGATAGGACGTGGGTCGGAGCCATGAAAACTCCGAAAAAATCCTGGGGATCCTACCCGGATTCGAACCCGGGACCTTCCATCTGTAGGCGGGCGCACTACCGCTCGGCCATCGACGCCCCCAATTCTGATTCCTCACCTGATCTTCATGTTGAGAGTCTGCAGGACGCCTCCCGAGAACGTCGTGGGCGTGGTGATGATGCCCTTGAGCCCCACGCCATTGCGTCTGAACGATTCCACCACTGTCTCCAGGCTGGCGCTGCGGTTAGGCTGAACCTCACTGGGGGCAAAGGAGAGCGGGGGTTAGTTGAAGGTTTCACCATAGAGCTTATAATTTCGTAAAGAGATGAAAGTGCGGTCTGGATTAGTAAGCGGAAAGAGAAAGAAAAATGTATACGCAAAAGAGTTCAGTAACTCATACTCTAGCCCGTTACTACGTCATAAGAGAGTAAAAAACTAGAATCATGACGTGGATGATATGAATCAAGATTTATCGCTAATTTATAGGTTTTAGGTTAATTATAATTTTGACGAGATTTTCTGTTTGCGTGTGCACTCTAAAATAAGTGTGCGACTTGTTCTTTTCATCTGGTAGTTATTAAGACGTATTTATTTATAGAGAAGCCAGCTTTGTTTTGCCATTTTGGCTTGGACCATAGCAGGGTGGAGCCGAACACCATGGGACCTTGTCGGATAGGCGCCACTTTTGATGAAACGAGCTAGGAGTTGCCTCATAAAGGGAGGTAAGTTTCGGCTCTTGGTACTCCTTCTCTCCGGTTTTACTCCATAGTCATCTTCTGGTGAACATCTCTGCATATCTAAGACCTGTAGTCCTCTACATGCTCAGCGTAACCGCAATGTGGAGGTAGAAGGGTAAGATTTTATATCTATTTCTTTTGTGAGGCTGGAATGGTAGTATCGGCACCATAAGGTAATTTCATCCCCAGAAAGTAGATTAAGCTACACTAAGAAAGAAGGAGCAGACCATATCAGAGCACCCAACCAACCATCAACTTATGCTGAAAAGTTAGATAAGATAATTTCCACAAATGAAGGCTACCGCTTTATATCAAAGCCCCTGGGAAAAATTAGGATGATTTGTAAATCAATACATTCCCTCCACACAATTGCTATCACTCAACATACATTATCAGTTCCAACAGACCGGCGCTGTGGTGTAATGGTTAGGCTTTTCGCCTGTCATGCGGAAGACCCCGGTTCGATCCCCGGTCGCGGACGATCTGAGTTTCTTTCTGCTAGGATTTTTTCCATCTCAGCCCGGGTTGGCCCTGACAAGCAGGGTCGAAGTAGCCCGTCTCTCATATGACCTTACAATGTTGCAGGGGACGTAAAACTGGTAACCAAACCAAAGTTCCAACAGTGACAGTGGACCCTGCTTAAGATCAGCTTTCCAGGCTTGACAACTTCAAATCCCAATCCAGGACAATCAATGCCATAACCTGAGATAAGGTTTTACTTAAGCAAGCTTAAGCTTCCCTGGTGGTTGCTTTTTGTGTGCTGCCTCCACAGGCACTTTATCTCACGAAAAGCCACATCAGGCAAAACCCAAATTTACAATACATGGGACAGGTTTCGGTTTGGTGTATGTGATAGGGTCATAGTGACAATAACATGTTCCATATAGGCTAAGTTGATGACATGCAAGGGAAGTAATCTATATTTCGAGAAAAATAACAACATATTTTCTTCGATCATGGCACATCCTCTCCTATGCCCGTTTGCCAAATATGGGGCCTTCCTAGGAAATTCGGGACAGCTGGTACTTTCAATTATTTCAACATCAATAATACACTTCTTCTTCTTCTTCAGTGTTCCAATGTAATAACTGATCATGCGCTCAGACATCTAGCTCAGTCGCCCTATTGAAGACCGCTGTCTGCTCCAGGTCTTCTCGGGAGCCCCACAGCTTCTGTCTCATGTCGGTTCCTTCAGGCCAGAACTGGCATCGTAAAGTTCTGAAGGTTAGGCAGACTGGGAGAATGTACTAGACATAAATGTTATCAAGCTCCTCTACTCACCTGATAAAGATTTCCTCAAAGTCGACGGGCACACCAGCGGCAGTGAAGACGGAGGTCACGCCACTCATCAGCTCTGGTCCCACTCCATCTCCGGGCACCAAGGTCACCGTGTGGCGACCCGCTGGGCGAGACACTGGCTCAGCGATCTGGACAACAGACAGAAAAATTGCTTACTTTTTTGTTAACGTTCCAAAACCCTATCATTACTGTAAGGTGGTTTTAGCACCAGGAAATACATTATTTCTTTGTTTGGAAAAAAGCTTGAACAATAATAGAATGCTTTGAGTATCCTACAGGGTTGATAAAATACATGAAAAACTCACAACCTTTTAAGTTGATTGAAGACTCAAAGAGGCATGATTTCTACTTGTCCATTTGTTGTTTTTGCTGTAAATGTCTGGTTTTTGTTGCTATTATTGTTGCTAAACTTGCCGTAATTATTGTTTGGTTTTGTTATTGCTGTTGTCATAATTGTTGTTTTGTCCTTGTGTTGTTCTTTCATTTATCTACTAATACTAGCAATCCTAATAATTCAATGTGCACTTACACTCAGTGCAATGTTGAATGAAACATTGGTGATTACAGACCAGCAAGATTAAAATGCAAAGCGCTCCACGAGGGCAAAACTGGTAGTAGTAATAGGGGTAAGTTATTTGTAGAGGCGCCAGCCTTCGGCTGTTTTCACCTCTTATTATCTTTTCCTTAAGTAGGCTTAAGCTTCCCTGAGGGTTGCTCTTTGTGTGCTGCCTTCACAGGCACTTAAGCTCACAAAAAGCAGCATCGGGCAAAATTGGCTACAAAAACAATCAATTAAGAAAGAAAAAAAAACAACAACCCAAAAAGCGAAAGGCAAAACAACAACAATAAAAAAACACCCAAAAACAGCCCAAACCAAGGGCAAAGCTAAGGGTGAGTTAGTGCGTTATATAGTTAGTAGAGTGAGTAAAAAGCTCAACTTGGTAATAGCAAAACAAGTAACATGCATACACAGTGCAAAATTACATATAATAGATGTTTTGGGCATACTTCACTTCCAAAGGTAGGTGGGGAAAGTGTGTGTTTGTGTCAGCATGTGTTCGGAGTGTTTGTATGTTTGTGTGCATGTATTTTTGTGTATGCACGAGTGTTTGTGTATGTGTGTGTAAGGTCATTTTAGAGGTGTCGGTAGTCTAGCAGTTAGGCTGCCGAACTCATAATCTGAAGGTTGCAGATTCGAATCTCGGCTCGGGCTGGACATTGTGTCCTAGGGAAAGGCACTTTACACAAACTTTTCTGACTTCACCCAAGTGTTGATAGGTACCTGGCTACAGACAGTGAAGGATCTTGTCAGTTTGTTAGTGTTTGAGGGCTTGTAAAACTGGCAGCTTGCACTGTATGTTTCCCAGGAAGTTGGGAAGATTTCTGAGTGACTTTGGTCTGCTGGGGTAATAATGATTGTAAAGCGCATAGAGCCAGTATTGAGATATGTGCTACATAAATGCAATCCATTAGAGGCAAGCCACTCTGACCCTGCAGCAAATCAGAGTCATCCAGACTGAGAGGCTCACAACAGCCCAGCAGAGAGAGGATAATCATTCATGTGGGGATTGAACTCTCAGGCTTTGTGTGATATACAGTCAGACTTTCCCTAATTGGCGCTGTGGTGTAATGGTTAGGCTCTTCGCCTATCATGCAGGAAGACCCTAGATCGATCCCTGTTTGCAGACGATCTGGGTGTTTTCTGCTGGGATGTTTTCCCTCTCAGTCCGGGTTGGCCTTGACAGGCAAGGTCGAAGTAGCCCATCTCTTAAATAACCTTACAGTGTTGCTGGGGACATAAAACTTGTAACCAAACCAAACTTGCCCTAGCGACCACCTGTCCAAAGGACAACAAACCCCAGAAAATAAAGAAACATAAAGATCGTATGGGAAAATATGATAGCTGTCTCTTGTTTTATAACAAGGCGAGCGTTAACATTTAAACAACATTTATGAGCGCGGAAAGTTTGAAGCGTGAAAGTGAGACTTACCACCGCATGGCGATTTGCCGTCGTCTGGTGCAAAGGCCTAGCCACAACACAAGCACAGAGACTGGGCTGGAACAACATCGATCAGTGCAACACAGATCAGCTCGTGACTAAAGCTATCACAACAATCAAGGCAAAACATGAAAAATTCTTGGTCTCATTCTATGCGTCTCTATGTTCGGTTTTAGTAAAACTAGCGTAGAGAAAAAAATCACGCACTACAACCTCAACAAACCGTTTATCAAATTTAATGAAGAATATAAAAATGACAGATGTGGGGGTGGGCGCTTAGTAAGACTAAGGAACAGTTCTGCAGAGACTACGTAAGAACAAAACGCTAATAGAAGAAGACCATAACATTCCACATACAGCCAAAATATGTAACATGAGGCCTATGATCATGCAACCTCTTCAGAAAATTAGTGATAATTTGGACAACTGTGAAGATACGTCAGTTCAATCTCAGGTATACGTTGGCCTACACGTACAAACAACATAAAATAGAAAGGACAGTTTGATACATGATGTGTGGATGCAATTTTTTAAAATATTTTAACATGAGTTATATTATGGTTGTTGATCAAGTTGAAGAATTGTACATAAAAGTCAAATAGCAATGCTTTAATTATCATGAATTCTAAGGAGTGAATACAACAAGGGGGGTGGGGCATATTTTATGCTTATGAAGTTCTAATAGTTTTTACAGAAATATAATAACACAAATGATTTGTCACTATTTACCTGGCTCTAATATATCTCATGCTGCAATTTTCGCCCAGTGCCAAATATCGTCCACCAAATACTAATGGCAATGGGTATTATCTAGAGTTAAACTGTGTACTCCTCCTAACGTTCTTAGGTGGGCGAAACCTGGGCAACCTAGATACAAAGAGGCAGCGCGCTCTGCCCCACCACCAGATATCGCTGTGAACCGGACGTCATTTTTTAGGGAGGACTTCCTCAGACAGCCAGCAGCTGTTGTAAAATTCACTTCATAGTATTCATTCATATTCATAGACCTTGTCTTGTCCTTCTTTTGAGGGGGTGAGGGGGATTGCAGGGGGGCACTTTAGTCTTTAGAGGGGCTTGCCCCTCTGCCCTCTGAGGTTGGGTAAGTGGTTACAACAAAAGTGTCAAAATAAAAGGGGTTGGCTGGATTAGTGAGTAGGGATTCTGGGTTTGGGGTAGTCTCACTACAGTGTAGTGCTGGCGGCTTAGGAAGTTCTGCATTTTATTAATAATATATCCAGGGTCCCCACCAAATTCTTGAAATTTTATTCAAGACCCCAGTTCGCAGGAAAAATAAGGTCGCCGCCTGTCAAGAATGGTCCCTAAAAAAAACCATTTATCAATGAATTTTTTTTTATCAGAGGTGGCAACTCGATTTGAAAAAAAACAACTGAACTTTTCCGGAGCACCTGAAAAACAGCCCCCATATCATGTCATTAATAAAACAATATGAATCTTAAAATTTCTTCCTACTTTTTAAGTTGCTTTGTTCTATTTCCCACATGGCAATATACATTATTTATCCATATTTTAAGGACTACCTTTATCAAGAAGAAGAATCTGTATTAATAGTTTTGTTAGATAAGGGTTCTGGGAGGGGGGGGGGGGGTTGTTCAACAACA
>JAUKPP010288006.1:0-10326 GCA_032273245.1 Phyllaplysia taylori
TGTGTGTGTGTGTGTGTGTGTGTGTGTGTGTGTGTGTGTGTGTGTGTGTGTGTGTGTGTGTGTGTGTGTGTAGATTATGAATCTGGGTTGTTGTTGTTTTTTGTTGTTGTTTTTCTTTGCACATTTTGTCTTTTTTTTTCTCTTATTTTAGAAGGCAAGAATAAGTGTATCAAAAGTTTGCTCACCCACGCGAAATCACGCTCTAGATCTCGACATCGTCTGTTTACTCGGAGGATCTACCACATCCAATTAGGTGGTGAGGTGTGGTGTATGGGGAATCTATTTGTGTACTGGTTGAACGGAAGGCATTAGCCAAGTTCTTGGTGCTATGGTTAGGCTCTTCGTCTATCATGCAGAAGACATGATTTCGAACCCATATGCGACGAGAATTTGGGTTGTTTTTTTCTGCTAGCAAGTTGTGTCCCTCTCAGCTCGGGTTGGCACTGGCGGTCAGGGAGAAAGTCCCGCCTCTAAAATGGCCGAAGTGTTAAAAGATGGTAACGCCAAAACCCCAATTAAGAATATCTTTTTTTTTTCCTTTGCCTCCTCATCCTCTTTATCGTCCTCATCTACCGCCTTAATTCAACCAAACCATTCATACCTCCACTTTGCTGCTCCTGTCTTTCTTTACTTCCTCCTCCTCCTCCTTCTCCTCCTCCTCCTCCTCCCCTTCTTCCCCCTTCTCCGCCTTCTCTTTCCGCTCCTCCTCTACCTCCTCCTTCCCCTCCTCCTCCTCCTCTTCCTCCCCTTCTCCGCCTTCTCTTCCTCTACCTCTATCTCCTTACTTCTACCACTCCATTAATCCCTTTACATTTTTACGCTTATCTTCTTCTCCCTCCGTCTCCTCTTTCTCCTCTATCTCTTCCTCCACCTCCCTCTCCTCCCCTCTACCATCCTTCACGCCCCTTCAACTTATTGACCCTCCCCCTCCTTTCTCTCTCTCTCTCTCTCTCTCTCTCTCTCTCCCTCTCTCTCTCTTTCTCCCTATCCTTTGCTGCGAATCTTTAGAGAGTTCTCATTGGTTAACGGATTTATCTTTGTGTACACTGCTATTCATAGAATGACAAAACGCTCAGGGATTCTCTGGAAGGACCTGTCAATATTTTTCTTATTATCTCCCTTGCTGCTGCTGTCACCTGGCAGACGCTAGTGTTTGTTATTGGTTTTTCATCAATTTTCTACCAGTTATTGTCTTTGCTTTTGGTTTTACGCCCCTTGTAACACCGTAAAGTTGTTCTAGATATGGGCTTTTTTTTTACCCTGCTTTTTAAATGAGTAGAAGCAGAGGGGGCTGGGAAAAATGTCTTTCTCTCTTTTTATCTATCCTCATTTCTTTTTTTCTTTTTTTATTTACGTCCCTTGAAACACTGTAAGGTTATTTAAAAAGCCTGCTACTTCAAATCACTTCAAATAATTGGATTAAGTGGTAGACTGTAATAGCAATAAGCTGACAGTTTCAAGAATACAAGTGTGGATGGTGAGGGAATGATATTGTGAAGATTGCAACATTTCAGAGATGAAGAGACAATGAGCATGATTATGTACTCATATCAAAGCTTTTTCAGCCTGGCAAAAGGAAAGTGGTCCTTATCTGCACTTGACGAAAACCATCTCACATAAGATAATGATCATTCAAAGACTGACATTTTCATCAGTTAGTTTAGTTTTGTTTGTAGTTTTACGTCCCTTGCAACTACTGTGTTAGGTCATTAAAAAGACGAGCTACTTCGGCCTTGCTTGTCGATGCCACCTGGGTTTAAAGGCATTTCCATCGTGTTATAAGAAATTAATAGTAGTAAGGAGTGGGTTATTAATTTAGGCGCCAGCCTCGGCTGTTTTAGTCTCTTTTTGTTTTGGTTTTTACTTAAGCACTCAAGCAGGCTTAAGTTTCCCTGAGGGTTGCCATTTGCGTGCTGCGTCAGCAGCACTTTGCTGTCACGAAAATCCACATGAGGCTATTATTATAAGAAATTAAAACGATTATAATTTGATTACAAAAAATCGATCTTTAAATTTTTCGAAATCAAAATTTGTCTTCTCGCTTCTAAAACAGAATTTGGTATTTCAGGCGATTGATCCGATTTCTAGAAGGGCTTGCTTCTTCGCCTCCTCTTTTTAAAGACCTTTATTATCTTCATCTATTTCGCGCTATCAAAAAGGACCTGAGAAGTAGACCAACACCCACAACCACCAGCATCCCTCCATCGCCCTCCCCATCCCCCAACCCCCCAACACACACACACCTTGCCCTCCTCCTTCCCCCGTTTATAGAATTGAAACAATAAAATATTAAATCCTCACAATCCCTAACAACATGGAAATAAGACGTCTTATAGAGGCAATACATCAATATTCATGATGGATCATTTTGTTTTGATAGAAGATTATGTTGGCTCGTAATCTGTTATGTCTGGCTTATTAATCTTTCTGTAAATTGTGATCTCCATAATATCATGCATATTATCAAAGGATATCTTAGACTCTTGTGAACTTGAGACGAATCTAGATTGGAAAGACCGGCGCTTTGGTGTAATGTTTAGGCTCTTCGCCTGTCATGCGGAAGACACGGTTCGATCCCGAGCGCGGACGGTTTGGTTTTTTTCTGTTGGGATTTTTTCCCTCTAAGCCCGGGTTGGCCCTGACAGGAAGGGTCGAAGTAGCCAGTCTCTTAAAATTACCTTACAGTATTGCACGGGACGTAAAAGTGGTAATCAAACCAAAATTCAAATGACAACTTTCCATCAACTCCCAAGTTCCATCGGATTTATATATAGGAGTCCCTGTCTAGGACGACATTGGGTGTCGTCTGACAGTTTGACTGTAATGTCTATTTACAGTTAAACCTGTCCAAGCGACCACCTGTACAAGACGACCACCTGCACAAAACGACCACTTTCTATCAACTCCCAAATTGCATTTCTAATGTATAATATCCATCTCTAAGACGACCACCTCTCTAAAACGACAACTTTTTTCGATATTGGGTGGCCGTCTTAGACAGGTTCGACTATAAACGAGGCAGATCGTCAACTTTTTTGCATAAGGGTGAATAGAACAAGGACTGTAGTGGATTATTGGCCTCTTTACTTATTTCAACTTTGTCTGTAAGAGCCGACCTTAGCTGAGAGGGGCGTAAAATGCCATCAAGACAAAGAGGAGCTTGTTCAATGTGGGAATCGAACATCAATCCTCTGTTTAATAGGCAAAGATCCTATCCATCACACCACTGACTACGGTGTTCTGATTATCCTAATAGATCTAGGTTTTGTCTTCTTTCAGAAAAAAAAAATTCCTTAAAGGAAAGGAAAGATTTCCGGCGCTGTGGTATGATGGTCAGGCTTTTCGCCTAATACGTGGAAGACCTGAGTTCGATCCTGGTCCCCAACGATCTACGTTTTTTCTGCTGTGATTTTCCTCCTCTCAGCCTAGTTGGCCCTGACAGGTAGGGCCGAAGTAGCCCATCCCTTAAATGACCTTACAATGTTGCAGGGAACGTAAAACTGATAACGAGACAGACAAAAAATAATTAAAAATTGGACGTCAACACATAATTCGTCCCACAAGTACTAGCTTTTTAAAAAAAATATATCATATTATAGATCACTCTTTCATATTTAAGCAATTTATTTCAATAATTACGGTAAACCGGAGAGCAATCTTGGTGTCTGGACGGAACATTATTTTTCCGATTCACTGAGCCCAGACTGAAATATGGACATCAGATATTACATCCATAGAAGGTGTATTTTCTTCTTACCTTTCTTAAGAATTGATAAGCAATTCGAGAGGCGAAACAGAACGGAGAAGGGGGAAAATATATGACAGCATCAGGGCAATCTTCTCACAGAGAGAAGCTGGTGCCTCTATAAATAAGTAACTTCAAATCGTGTTCTTGTTCTTGTTCTTGTTCTTGTTCTTGTTCTCGTTTTTGTTCTTGTTCTTGTTCTTGTTCTTGTTCTTGTTCTTGTTCTCGTTTTTGTTCTTGTTTTTGTTCTTGTTTTTGTTCTTGTTTTTGTTCTTGTTCTTCTTCTACTTCTTTTTCTTCTTTTTCTTCTCTTATTCCACTACCACTATCTCTCTCTCTCTCTCTCTCTCTCTCTCTCTCTCTCTCTATCTGTGCCAATCTCTCTCTGTTTATCTCTATGCCCATTTATAGTTCAGGTTCATTCTCTTATCTTGCGCTGCTCCCTTTTTGTCCCTCGGCTCGCTCGTGCGTTCTATCTCATTAAAAATGTGTGTTCTCTCTCGCTCTCTTTCTCTATCTCTCTCTCTCTCTCTCCGCACTGTTTCTCTCTCTCTCTCTCTCTCTCTCTCTCTCTCTCTCTCTCTCTCTAAATCTTTGTAAGAGCGAGCCTTCGTGTGTGCGTGTGAGAGAGTGTGTGTGTGCACGCGTGTGTGTATTTCTTAGTGTGTGTATGTGTGAGAGAGTATGTGTGTGTGTGCACGCGTGTGTGTTTCTAAGTGTGTTGCGTCTTTGGTACTGACGGAGCGGGCGGGAGGGGGAGGAGGGCAGATTAATACAATTTTGAGTGCAGCTATCTAGACAGTATAATTTCTCGCATGACAACACTATGACATTGCGACCCAAAAGGTGAACGACTACTAATGTATTGACCAACATTTCACAATTCGGTATTTTGTCTGATCGCCGGTCTGTCTTGTTATATATATATCTATCTATCTATCTATTTATCGGTTTCTGCCTATCTATCCATCTATCTGTCTATCTAATTGTCTATCTATCTATCTATCTATCTGTCTATCTTTCTATCTATTTATCTCTCTATCTACTGTCTATCTATCCATCTACTTCGCTGTCTTTCTATCTCACTCTTTTTTCTCTTTTTTCGTTTTTTCTTCGCATCTGACATTTTAGATCCCGCCTTTCCGTCTACCTGACATCCTCTCCCTCTCTCTCACTCTTTCTCTCTTTCTCTCTCTTTCTCTCTTTCTCTGTCTCCTTAACTTTTACCCTTTATCTCATTTTTCACTATCTCACTCTCTCTCTCTCTCTATCTCTCTCTCTCTCTCTCTGTCTCTCTCTCCCCATACCCTTCATATCCCCGTCAGCGCTCTTAATTCGATCCCTGAACTCGTTTCTCCCAAAAGACGTGTACCGTCTGAATCCCCGACTAATTTGGCATTCACTTCACAATTTATGCGTGGTGAATTCTCTCTATCCCGTCCTCACACACACACAAAAGAAAAGAAATGAAAAAAAACTCCAGAAAAGTAAAGAAACACCACTGAATTCTTCATCCCGGTCTCTTAATTGCGTATATGTCTCACGCACATGCTGTGAATTTTCTCTCCTTTTTTTCCCCCAACTGTCAAGCAGGTACATACAACGCTTTCCTTATAATTAAGGTATTCAGCAGGGGACGAATCTCATGTTTTATAATGCGGTATGCACAAAAGAAGAGAGTTCTAAATTATGTCTGGGGTGTCTCTATTCTCATACAAGTGTAAATAATGAATTCCAAAACATGATTAGGTTTTACTCTCCCTTTTTATGTAGCCTTCATAACTTTTTATAACTTCTTTTCTCTAACAATTTTTCTCAAAGGCATCCTATCTTTCCATCCTACCCACCCCCTTCTTCACGAATAAAGAGACAAGCCCCTTTAATGCTCGACTCGGTCCGTTGGTGTAGATTCTTGCTCAATTTGATAGATCGGAGCCTCAAAACAAACCAAAAGATACTCAGATAATATGCTATTCACACTACCCGTCAGTAGCCCCAGAGATGCCATTGATCTAGTAACAGTAGTCATAAAGTCTTTCACGCTTTGAGGGCAGTAGAAAAAAAGAAGAAACAAAGAAAAGGAAAGAAACGTGACTCAATTAATTCTTCGCCTCGGTCTCTTGTAATTGAGTGTATGCAACACGCACGCCTCTATAAATAAATAAGTCCAAACTTCTAACCTTTTGAAGACAGAAATACTTGTCTAATGTGAGAAATTGCACAATAATTTATCACATGATGGGTTCTAGAGGGGGGGGGGGGGGTTCTGTTTCACTTGACTTGAATATCTATTTTGAGTTAGATGAAGAGAAAGGAAGTACTTTGACCATATATGGAGTTTGGATTTCCTTTGAGAGCATAATCGTTTCTGCACTCAGTCAGCTTATCCCGATATAACTCAAGAATAGGTAAATTACACGTTGCCACAAATAAAACATGCATCTTCATCGCCAGCAACGAAAGCTTTCAAATTTGCAGACGTTAAAAGATGACGTCACATTGCACGCAGGCTCGCTATCTATCCCATCTGTGTCTACGTCCGTTGTCATCTCGGCGTCATACCCTCAAAACTAATGACGTCACAGCACAGTACAACGGCGTCCATGAAAACAACAAGGGAATAATTATAAGAAATCGAGAACTCAGTACCGCTCTGAACTATCTCCAAAAGTTTTTAAGAGGCAAACGTGACTCCGTGCTACTTGTGTAGGAGCAAAATGGTCCGCATTAATTTCTCCAAGGAATTTTGGAATAGTGGAAATTGTCGTTTAACTCTGAAAATGTCAGAAGGGAACTTGAAATACCAGCAAGAGTACGTAGAGAGTTTGCGTATGAGCAGCTTGTGGTGGTGTTTTTTTTTGTGGTTTTTTTTTTTTTTTTTTTTTTTTTTTGGGGGGGGGATATTTTAATCGTTGCGGTGAAAATCTATGCTTAGCAATTTATCGAACCGTGCGTATGTATTCGACCGAGAGAGGGGTGACAGAGGAAGTGAAAGACAAAAAGAGAGAGTAAGAGAGAGACAGGCAAACGGGGAGAGATAGGGAGAGGCAGGTGGAGAGAAAGAGAGAGACATGCAGACAGAGAGAGATAGAGAGAGAGGAAGAGGAAGAGAGAAAGCGGTGGAGGAAGAGAGAGGGAGAAAAAAAGTGACAGAAAAAAAGGAGAGAAAGAGAGAGAAAGAGAGAGAAAAATAGACAAAGGGGAATAAGAAAGAGGAAGAGAAAGAGAGACTAGAGAGGAAGACGAAGAGAGATAGGAAGCGAAAGAGAGGGGGACAGAAAATGAGAGAGAAATAGAGAAAGAGAGGGAAAGGGAGAGAAAAAGATAGACATAGAGAGAGTGACTGAAAGAGAGAGAGAGAGAGAGAGAGAGAGAGAGAGAGAGAGAGAGAAAGAGAGAGGGGGGGGGGGTGAAGGGAGAGAGAAAGCCAATGAGAGACAGAATTCGATTGACAGAGTTTGGAGATACTACAAAAAAAAAACCCACACCAACAAAGCAGACGATTTGAAGGGGGAGATAATTGCAGCCTATAGAATTTTGAACATCTCGGTTTATGCCTTTGACAACCAATCAGATGTCACATTTCCGACACGTGACCTACATCCGTTTGCGAAGGCGCAGAACTCTTGACGTATCTGATCGCACTGTCGACGCAAGAGCAGCAGTTTTATTTGGGTTTTGCTGATACTTTTTTTATGCTTTGTCTTTTCGTGAATTGGTGGTAGATAAGTATAAATGCTGATCTCTCTGTTTTGGTAGTCACATTGTCTATTATCCGCCGACTCAGGGATATCGAGGATGTGTGTTTTCTCTGGAAAACTTCAAGGTGGGGAAAAAAATAATGTTGAGGATTTATACATCACAACTGTCTTTGCGTGACATCTCTGGTTGTTTCTCAAAGGGGCGAATATCATTAGAACATTAATAGACTATTCGCCCCTATGCAATACCACAATCGATATAATGTTAAGAAATTCGTCAGCATACATTTTTGCTTGTTGTTGTTTTTTTAACTATTTTTTAAAATGTCAACAAATTTCTGCGAGGTGACAGCGTGACTTCAGCTCCCTGGCTTAGAAGTAAGATGGTCCTCATTCGTCTAAATAAAACAGATTCACATTGTACGAGAAAGAACAAAGCTCACAAATTATATAGAGAAATTAAAAGGTTTGCTATTTTCTAACTATTTTCATCCTTTTGTGAATCCATATTGCAAAGTGATTATGTGCAGAAAATGTATAAATTAAATGATGTTAAAAGACAATTTAATGCCGTTTTTTAATAAACAACAAAATCAATAGCATTATCACGTTTTGCAATGGAAAACACTTTGCTAAGAAGGAAAAGAAGAAACGAATAAGCGAAAATCCTAATTGAATCCAACTCAATTCAGGCGAAATGTTTTTCGCCCTTCTAATCATCTAAATTGTTGCAATTTTTTATGAATAATTCTTCATGTAGCTCCCAGTTTCATGATAAACCTATTGTTATTCCCAAGTTTTTTTGCCTCGATAGACTCTCCATCAGGGAAGAACCCTTGCATATGCGCGAGGGACATCTCCTATCGCCATTGCTTCAAATAATGAGATTCGAATAGCTTGTAATTACAATGTAGGGCTGTACGCAAATTATAATTACGTGAAGATTTCTCGAATGGAGACATTAATAAATAAAGAATATGAACATACAATGATAGAGCAAGTATCGAAAGTGATTAAACGTGCATTTTTTACATTTTTAAAAAAAACAATTTTTGGGAAGGTCACATTGAAAGCGACCCTGACCTTGCAAGAATTATCATATCAATTCAATTAACTGGTGCTAACCCCTCGGGTATTTTAGCTTGCAGCAATTTATTTCCTCCCTCTTTCTGTGCATTTCATCGTTGTCAGTCACTGAACGCGTAAGTCCACGTCAGCAAAATATCAGCTTAGCTGGAGAGGGGGGGGGGGGGCGGGGAGTGGATTGTGTTTTGTTGTTGTTGTTGTTTTGGAAATGGTGGTGTTTGTTTGTTTGTTGAATTTTTGGGTGATTTCTGTGTGTCGGTTTTTACTTGACTTAAACTCACTGGCTGAAAAGTAAAATTCATCATAAAAACATAGTAAGAGTACAAAAAATACTCAACCTGACGGAAATTGTATGGAAAACTTCATACTATAATCGTTTCCTACCGCCGGCTACAATAACCTTGCCTTGACGAAAATTGATCATGACCAAGAGTCCAAGACTCCAACCACCTATTGATAAATCAATTTCTCTTACAACCAACAAATTATGAACAAACCGCGAGCCTTCCGAGGAGAAACCAAAAGATCGAAGATTCGGTGACAAGTAAAGTAATCGGGTTACGCCGTTACTAAAAATGGTGGCAGACGATGGTATTAGAACAGGTGTGCGGTGTCCGTTGTCCAATTACGCGACTGTTGAGTGACGTTGGCCATCCAGATGAGACGAATTCCTCGCGGAGAAATACTGTTTCCGGTCTGAGGTACAATGAAGTGAAGTAACGATCTCGGAGGAGTAAAGCTTGTTAAAGAAGAAAGTATCGTTATTGGTGTCGTTTATTATTAGGACTTGACTACCCTGTAATAACTATACTTCTTGATCATTGGTGTTATTTTTTATACTACTTGTACGTTACAACTCCGTCAATCTCTCGTTTTGCCCCTCCCCCCCCCCCCTCACCTCACTCCACTGCGCTCTCTTTCTCCCGTTTTTCCTTTCTCCAGGTCAATCTCTCCCTTTCTCTCTCTTTCTCTTCTTCCATCTTCCCTTCTCTCTCTCTTCTTCTTCTTCTTCATCCTTTTTCTTCTTCTCTCTAAATGTTTCACCCCATCACTCCTTCATCCTAATTTCTTTTTATAATCTTCAATTTATTATTTCTTTAAATGTTATTTAAACTTTATGGCTGAAAAAGTAAATTGTACGGGAAAAATTAGTTTACACGTTAGACGAACGGTTTTGTGTTTGTTTTTTCTTTGTTTTTTTCATATATCAAAATGGATACACAACCCATACTACAATTTTTTAAAAAATTTTTAAGATCATGCACGCAAGTCTCTTAGCATTTCTATGTTTCATCTACCTTTGCCTGATATTTTTTTATATTTCCAGAGTAATTCAAAGACTACTTGGAAGCAGTTGGGACGTCCCGACCGCCATCGTAGATCTAGCAACACTGCATCACTGCAACACTGATTATTTTCATTGGTCTGCTATTTTTAGCCACGACTGTGATTGGATGACATCATGGGAATCTCAATCGTCACTTTGTGCTTAGTCATCTGCCTTTTCCATGCTGCTCTCAGCTATGGTAAGTACAAAATACCTTCCAATGTTCCTTTATTACAACTATAGATATCGTGGGTTGGTGTGATGCATGCGAATTTTACTTTTGAATTTCAATTTCAAACTGCCACCTCTTTCTCTCTCAAATATGTTCTCTTTTATTCAATTTCATTCCCCCCGACTTCCTTTCTCGCACTCTCTACTTCTCTCTATCTCTTTATCTATCTATCTATCCATCTATCCATCTATCTATCTATCTATCTATCTATCTATCTATCTATCTATCTATCTAT
>JAUKPP010288017.1:0-10325 GCA_032273245.1 Phyllaplysia taylori
GTTGTAGCAGAGCAATGTTGAATACAAGCGACTCTAGGTGTAGGAGGGGCCAATTTATGACAGACTGTTCGCTTGCTCTAACGGGCGCCCTGTTAACTTTTCCCGCCCTCTATGTGTCTGCCTATGTAGGTCAAATATAAAGTCTTTTCTCTTTGTCTTTGTGTTCGGTCAGTTACGTCCGTGAAAGCCAGCAAGGCACTTGCCTTTGATATGGCGGGGGGCACGGGGGGAAAGAGTGTGGTCAAGGGATTTACAAAAGAAGAATAAACAAACGTACGATTGTGT
The DNA here is from genome assembly GCA_032273245.1 of Phyllaplysia taylori. Taxonomy (NCBI): domain Eukaryota; kingdom Metazoa; phylum Mollusca; class Gastropoda; order Aplysiida; family Aplysiidae; genus Phyllaplysia; species Phyllaplysia taylori. The sequence goes on from JAUKPP010288017.1 coordinate 286, forward strand.
AATAATATGATTGAAAAACTGCCACTTTTTGAGGTTCCGAGTAAAGAGCCGTTAGCGAAAGCCCCTTAATAATAATAAACAGCGAAATGGAGTATGATTTGTTTATGTTTTAACTTTCTTCTCGTCGTATATTACAAATAACTAATAGAAATATAGAATAATAACGATAATAATAATAATTATTATTATTATTATTGTAATAATTATAATATTAATATAATAATAAAAATGATAATAATAATACATGTAATGATGATGATAATGATAAAAATAATTGAAAAATGAAAGATTTTTTATATCAGTGAGCATATTTGGAAGTAGAACCAATGATCTTTAAAAAAGAGAGTTAATTTCTTTTATTGCTGTTGCATGTGGTGTATGTTTGCTTTCAAGTTATCAATTGTGTACGCGATTCTTTTACTGTTTAAAACATAATATTTGACATGTCTGGTCGCAAATCATACCATCACTCAGATGCCTTTTGATGCAGCGATGCTACGTGTGACACCATAATATTTAGTAGAAGATTTCTTTGCTATCATTCATAACCCCCTCTGTCCCTCCCCACACTCAAATACACACACACACACACACACACACAAACACACACACACACACACACACACATGCGTGGGTATACGCACAAGCATACGACAAACATACAACTTTTTTCTTTCTCTGCACCGAAAGTTTCAATGTGAATTACTAGTAATTTTGTTTTTGTTTTTCATTACATGTACTATAATTTTCTCTGGCTTTGCTGACGAAGCGATGTTTCTTATACCGACAACGCTGTCTACATTTCCTTGAAGTGCTCCGGACTGCTTGTTGGAGTAAAAAAAACAATTACGTGTATAATGTTCTTACAAGTTCGATACAGAAAGGGATAAAGAACCGACGGAGGAAAATCTGATAATACATGTACCGCAATACATATACATTTGATTTCCTGCCTGACCCGTACTTTATGTGTAAAAAATAATATTTTAAGGTATATTATCTATTAATTAATTATTTATTTAATAGATAATATACTTTTTAACAAAACAAAAAACAACATACAACGGTATTCTGTAAAACAGTAAGATAGATGGGAGTTTCAGAAGTATTGGAACCTCATTTCATTTTTAATTCTTTATTTCACTATTATGAACTCATGTAGACAATTCAGGGCATATTTCGTCTGGTGCTTCCAATATTATGACCTTAGTAATTTTTGGCACGTCGGAGACAATGGGGAAAAACTTATTTGTCCAGACTCTTTGTTATAAGAGAAAATATTATTGAAATATTAGATTTTTGCAGAACGGCCCGTTGCTTTTGAACAAATTTAATACCAAATGATGAAATATGATGTGGATATTTACGTACTGGGCTTATTCCAAAATGGCATAAGACGGACTAAAGCAATTTTGAAAGGATCATTACGACTTGCAGTGGCTATCTTTCGGAGTTTTCTTATATTACACCCTAGACTTATCATCTGTACAGGCGTTCGGTTCACAAAATCTACTTACAAATCATTTTTAAATGGGCCGATTAAGCTCTGACGAAAAACGCGGAGCCATGACGGCGTTGTCGCTCTCTAAAGACCGTGCCTTCTGCAAAGCGAACTCTCTTTGGCTTGGAGTTGTGAAGTTTGTGTGACGTAGAGGGTTCACACCGGATGTTGTACTGAAGTAAGGCAGCAGTTTCATCAGACGACCACACAGGCGACATTTGACTTTGTCCATGCAGGTTTGATTTTGACACTTGGCGAGAATTCTGCCTCGTGGATGCCTTGTGTTTGTGGTCTGTTTCTTTTGAGAGGTTGTTTAGTTGTTGTCCATCAGATCCGAGGATTTCACGCTGTTTTGTGAACAGAGGAAGACTTGATGTGGATGACACCCGTCTCCGATCCGAAAATATTATCTGGTGCTCTTGCTCACTTTGATTGGGCTCAAGATTTGATGGAATTGATGGAGGAGGTTTCCAGCTGGTAAACTCTTGTGAGGTTGCCCTGGGAGACGGGGACATATTTCCATCTTCCCTGTGATCGCCACAAAAACTGTTTCTCTTGTGGCAGGTACAACCGTTCAATGCTGCTGTTGAGTTTGCTACATTTATCCAGTTTTTATTTGACTTTGTTGTAAGCTTTTGCTTCACCATATTAACCCCATTTTGATGTGGACGACACCCATTGATGTTTAGCGGGGAGTCCATGGGTCCACAAAGCGGGTCTGCATATGTTTCTCCACAGCTCTTTCCTAGTGTCATTCTCTCTTCGAAAGATTTGGAAACATGACTCTTGACGCCCAAATCGGTCTTCGATCTATGCCTTCTTTTAAGATATTCCTGCTCTTTTCTATCACTGATCTCAACTTCGCTCATTGTGAAATCATTCTGCCTCAAACTGTCGATCAAGTCATCCAGTTGAATCAGATATTTAATGTCCTTTCTTGTCAGTTTTTTCCTCGCATGCTCAATGTCAGGTTCTAGATATACCCCATACCTTCTCGAGCCCTGCCTTCCACGGTAAAACTTTTTCCTCAGAGCCACATGGGATGTTTCAGTTTCAGGACACTGAAGCGCGTTTGTGCATTTTGTCGGATCTGTGGAATCAGGTTGCAATGCAGAATTATTCGCTTGTTCTGATGGTGAGCCGTGCTTTTTCTTTGACGATATCTTTTTCTTTTTACGAAGGCAAAAACCATCAAGGTCATTGTTATTATTCATCCCCTGGTACTCAGTGGTTGAAGGTAAAGACAATTTGTATGATTTTGGGGAGGCAGGAATTGTTTTGCCCATTGATACTTCAGACTTAGTTGTGGCCGTCACTTTTGGCGTGTTAGTCGGATGGTGGCAATCTCGTGTGTTAGCGTTCTCTCTTGAGTTCGTGCTTCTCAGGAACTGATTGTAAGAGAACGCTTGTCGTGCCATCTGTCCAAATTCTCGCGAGTTCCCGGGCTGACAAAACTCGCCCCTGTCATCACACAACGGTTTCTTTGAGCGCGCACGAGCAGTGACATCCACACCTCCACAACCCACCTGACCACGACTTGTGACGTCACAGCGGTCACTTTTGTCCTCAGCGAACCTGACGGTCTTGTGGCTCCTGTCGTGTCCAGAACGCGCGGTCCGGGGGAGCAGACGTGTGGACGAGTCTCGCCCAGATGGCGGCAGCAGGGAGCAGACGGCGGCGGGAGGAAGCGCGCGTAATTCCACGCGGGATGTGTCGCCTGATACAACGCTGCTCAAAGCTGTCTCAGCACGCCGCCCACTTGGGGGAGCCCCGGACCCCGGGGGTGACACACAGGTGCCCACACGGTGGCCCACACGAGGGCACTTCATGACCTCCAGGTTCCGACTGCTCATGCCCTGTCTGGGCAACCCGACACCAACTCGCACTGGAATCCCACGCTTGTTTTCCTCCTTCGGTGGTGTCAAATTTCTCATTCTTCCACTTTCGCTATGGCCTCCCACACCTTCAACTCTTACTCTTCCACCTTCAACATTTAGTTTATCTCTCTCTCCGCTACTACTTCCGGCAATCCTATTCCTCTTGTCGTCCTTCAAAGTCGTCAAATTCCTCTTTTCTTCTTCTCCAATTCCACTTGCCTCAACTTTAACTCTTTGCTTCAGTCTTTCATGCTCAATAATTGTTTCTTCCTCCCACCCTCCATTAGGTAAGTTCTCATCCACACAAGCGGTCCCATGCTGCTCAAAAAGCGACATGTCCTCAAACACAGTCGTGCCATGTTCGTAAGTGAAAGTTCCAGAAGATTCTTCCTCCATACAGATAGTTTGTTGCTCATTTTGCTTTTTGTCTGGTACAGTTCCAGAAGTATTTGCCCAACAGCTCGGTTTTTTAGTCAAATCAAAGCAGGATGTTTCATGCGAGTGGAAAACTCGTCCGAGGAGATTTGCTAGCCTCATTGTGTCGTGTACTATATTACGTTTGCTGCCTATCTTGTCATAAACTTAGAAATTCTGCACAGTGCTTAAAACTCAAGATAAAAATCAAGATAGAGATAGAAAAAGAGGGCACAATTTGTATAAGACTGCTTGGCTCTCCTCAAAGTTCAGCTAAGTACAGATCTAGAAACTTGAATACACAAATACCTTTCCACAATGTCAGGGCTTTGTTGTTGTTTTTATTATTAAGAAACCAGTGTTATCCGCACATCAACTTGAAATAAAACAAACACTCCACTGTTTAAAAGTTGGGTAATATAAGTTAATAAATCCGACAAGGAAGAGTGTAAAATATCCAACACAGACACATTAAAACTCCGTCGCAGAAAACTGAAGTGAATGCGTAAAACAGATTTGACAGCGCGACTTGAGTTGATCAGAGTTGTGATCTCATATCACCGCACCGGTTTTTTACACGAACATGTAGGCCTATACATAAACAAACACACTAACACAAACAGACTGTGGGCACAATGACAGCATGTAGAATGTAAACACTATGGGCGCTGGGTCATGACGTTGCTTTGGTTTGGTTTTCTTTTCGTTTTACGCCCTTTGCAACACCGTAAGACCATTTTAGAGTGAGCTTTGTCTGTCATGTTATTCGCATCTATCTATCTGTCTATCTGTCTATTTATCTATCTATCTATCTACATGTATCTGTCTGTTTATCCATCTCTCTATCTATCTCTCTATCTATCTCTCTATCTCTCTCTCTATCTATCTATCTATCTATATATCTATCTATCTATCTATATATCTATTTTTATCTATCTGTCTGTTTATCTATCCATGTATTTATCTATCTATCTATCTATTTATCTTGTTTTTCTCTTTCAATCATGTTTTTTCTCTCTTTCTATGGTTTTTAGTCCTCCCGCTTTCACTCGTTCTCTTTCTTGCTCCATTTCCTCCCCCCCCCCTCCTCTCTCTCTCTCTCTCTCTCTCACTCTCTCTGTTTCTCTCTCTCTCTCTCTCTCTCTCTCTCTCTTCAACTTTCTCTCCCCCACACACACTCTCCCTCTCCCCAGACATCCGTTCTCTCAATGTCCCACCAGGCTCCAAGGCGGAAGCTGCCTGTCATGTTATTCATATCTATCTATCTATCTATCTGTCTGCCTGTTTATCTATCTACCTATCTATCTATCTATCTATCTATCTATCTATCTATCTATCTATCTATCTTGTTTTTCTCTTTCTATCATGTTTTTCTCTCTTTCTATGGTTTTTATTCCTCCCATTTTCACTCGCTCTCTTTCCTTCTCAATCTCTCTCTCCTCTCCTCTCTCTCTCTCTTTCTCTCTCTCTCTCTCTCACACACACACACACACACACACACACACACACACACACACACACACACACCTACACACACACACACACACTTTCTTCAACTTTCTCTTCCTCACACACTCCCTCTCCCCCAGACATCCGTTCTCTCAATGTCCCACCAGGCTCCAAGGCGGAAGCTGGGCAGCGGAATTCCAAATTGCATTACGTACGGACACTAGAAGGGGCGACAATTTATTCCAGACATCTGCCTGTGTTTGATGGCGAGAGTTACGTCTCTTGTAAGCGACTGACCGTTGAGAGTTGTGGCCCTTGCTATCAGGGATTCAAGAGCACACCCCTCTGTGTCCCTGACATGGGAAACTTGAGAGAAAGAAATGAGGCTTTAATTGAACAGAGAATTTACTCAGAGGATTTTTTAACTCTTGGGTTTATAGCATCTCTTTCTCGGTCTATCTATCTATCTATCTATCTATCTATCTATCTATCTATCTATCTATCTATCTATCTATCTATCTATATATATATATATTATCTATCTCTTTCTGTCTCTCTTCCCACTCCACTCTCTCTCTCTCTTTCTCTCTCTCACTCACTCATCCAAACACAAACACATGTTCTCTCTCTCTCTTACCCCAAAACAATTACATTTTCCCTCTTTCTCTTTCTCTCTCTCTCTCTTTCTCTTTCTCCCCCTCTCTCTCTCTCTCTTTCTCTCTCTCTTTCTCTCTCTCTCTCTCTCTCTCTTTCTTTGATAGTAAGTGTGTCCTCTATCTTTGCATGCATACGAGTGTGCTTTGTGTGCATGTTTGTGGGTGGCTTGTGATGTCTGTATCAGTTACATGTATTTGAATTTTTTTGTATGCACACTTTGAAACTTTCGGTTTCCTATTTTACCTTGACATTACATTGGTTTGTTTTGTTTGGCTTCTAGTTTTACGTCCTTTGCAACATTGTAACGCCATTATAGAGACGAGGTACTTCTACCCTGCCTGCAAGAGCCAACGCGGACTGAGAGGGACGAATCCCAGCAGAAATTTTAAAGGCAGATCGCCTTCACTTTTTATGCACTAAAACTGAGCTCCTACTTAGTGAATTTATTTCTGTTGTTTGTTTTCTTCTTGTCAAAGATGCACCAATCGTTGATATAGAGAGTCTTATTGTTGTAGGGGATAAGAACACAATCGACCATAACGTTAGTTGTTTCACATAAGGGCGAATAGTACAACAACTTCAGTAGGTTATTCGCCTCTTTGCTATAAAATCGATCATAAATCTGCTCTGGATTGCATAGTGACCATTGACGTGTATCAATCAGTGCATGCTCTCTTAAATTGTTATTGTTTCCTAACAAGGAGATTTTCAAACAGAATAAAGATAACAATTAAGGGAAAAGCTTATCTTCATTACAGAAACCACACAACAAAACTTAAAACAGGTAGTAGTGACCTTAGGTTTTGGTTTGGTTTTGGTTACCAGTTTTATGTCCCCTGCAACACTGTAAGGTCATTTGAGAGACGGGCTACTTCGACCCTGCCTGTCAGGACCAACCCGACTGAGAGAGAAAATATCCCAGCAGAAAAAACCAGGTCGTCCGCGACCGGGGATCGAACTGGGGTCTTCTGCATGATTGGCGAAGAGCCTAACATTGCACCACAGCGCGGGTCTTCAGTTTTAATATAAGATATTATTAATATTATTTTCAGAACAATCAGGGACAAAGCTAATTTGTATTATCATTATAGAAAACACACAGCTAACTAGAGCTGTCCCATACTAAAAAAATTTAGAAAAAAACAGTGGGGTTTCCTTAAAAGGAGGGGGCCAGATGTGCTGCGTAATTACGCTGCAATAAAAATAACCCGGGGTTCTTTTAGCATAAATAGTGAGTAAGGGACTGAATTGTTAGCAACAATAAGCAGACAAGAGTAACGCAGATGATTAAAGTCAGTGTTGGAGATTTTCAAATAAAAAAAGAAGACGAAGGGGAAAGATAAATGGCAAAGCTTATTACATGTATCTGTAAAGAAACCGTTAACTATATTAGCGGCAATTAGCAGAATATTAATACCTTGGCATATAGCTGTTTTATTTTCCTCTATACAGAATCAGCGGTGTTCCAAAACTCATTAAATAACGGCACGAAAGTCATAGTTTAATTAACACGTTTGACCTTTGACCCTGACGTATGGGTTTTCTGTTCTTCGTGGTAACGTTAGGTTCCATATCTCAGGACAAACGCTCTTAGCCAAACTCTACTAGAGCTATGACTTTGCTAATGCCAGCAATCAAAATTCCTTCATCTTCCGACGGAGCTGTCGGCTCGTGAGAACGGTCCATATGCCGAGGACGAGCCCGGGCAGTGGAGGGCACTCGAGATGTCACGGGGTCGCGCGAGACATCGCGAGAAGAAGAAAGTCCACGAGAGAGAGCAGAGAGGGGTCTTAACAGCGTCTCACTTCCGGTCTGGGCCTCTGTGCCAGCCGAGTCTTTTGTGGCCTCTAATGGAATCAACGCGGCAAGGAGAAAGCGAAAGTAGAATCGCCCCCCGCGCCACAGGATATGTCCATTTCAATTCGTCCGGAAATAGACTAAGTGGGACGGGAGAGCATGCGCAGAGGAGACGCGCTCGCCAGGGTCTACCCCTCCGCTTCCGGGAGCGCGTGAATGGATAGAAGACTTCCGACGCGATCGAAATTACTTCCGGTTCCTCGTGGAAATGCGTGTGGAATTGTATTATGGTTGTGTTTTAGGCCGAGATACAGCCCTTTCTGGCCGGCCATGCTGTAATGTTAATATTAGAGGAAGACGTTTTGTACTATTGTCTGTGAGGGCTAGAGGGAGTATGGGCCTGAGGATATGAGCTAGAAAAGATTCTGGAATACTTTAGATTCGCTTGAACGACCGTGCTTTTTAGTCTAAATGTGAAATAGTCCGAATATTTTCAGAAGATGAGCCAGCAAATTGTTCTGAAACCCGCTAAACTCATTGAGCGAGCGCACGTTTTTAGTCTAAAATGTTATCTCTTAATATGCGAGGCCATTTTACACTCGCTTGGATAAACACAATTGTAGGCCAATATCTGAAATATTGCGAATGCTTTCAGAAGATGAGCCAACAAATTATGTTCTAAAATCCTTTAAACTCGCTAAGCTGAATTTTTTGGCTGAAATGTGAAATATTCTGACGTATTATGCCAAACCTATATTTTGGTCTCGATGATACAAATGACTCTTACTATTACATGTATATGTATATGCATTGGCTAGATTAGAGGGAAAACGGCCGAAATAACAGTGCACTGCGAGCTTGGCCCATAATTACAACAACCAGGCGCGGATCAACATTCACACTTGCCATATTTTTTTTTTTTTATCCGCGCTTCGATTGTATTACCCAGATTCACGTTCAGATGCTTCTTTCCTACCGGCGCTGTGGTGTAATGGTTAGGCTCTTCACCTATTATGCAGTAGTCCCGATTTCGATCCTACGTACGGACGATCTGCATTTATTTCTGCTGGAATTTTTTTTATCTCGGTTCTGGTTGGCTCTAACAGGCAGGATCGAAATAGCCCGTCTCTTAATAAATTACTTTACAGTGTTGCAGGAGCGTAACACTGGTAACCAAATCAACCATACCAAGCTTCGTTTTTCCCATCAAAACAGAGGCTCCCTACTTGCCCTCATAAAAATAGAACCCTTTTGCTCCAAGTTGACCACTGTCGGACAGCGCCTTTGAGCACGATGTTATGACGCTACATTAACGAAGTGTATTGAGCAGCGCCTGTAAAACCAGTGCCACATCATTGATAGCAGTCTCTTTACCTGTTACACCCCACCTGGATTAGCTTCTGGCTTTGGCTAAGTGCGGTTTGGGTTCAAAGACAGATTTACGACAGCGAGCAGAGGCTAAGCTTTAGGGTTGATGCTGAGCGAGGATTAAACCCTGGGGGCAACACTAGAAGTCGTAGGGGTTGAATAGAATAAAAGATGTTTCGAGGTGGGCTGGGGATGTATGTGTGTGTGTGCTGGGGTGTCTTGGTGTGTGTGTGTGTGTGTGTGTGTGTGTGTGTGTGTGTGTGTGTGTGTGTGTGTGTGTATGTGTGTTTGTGTGTGTGTTCGTGTCGGTGTATGGTGGTATGACTGTAGTATGTAGTTCTGCATGTGTGCCTACTGGCCTGTGTGTGTGTTTTACTGTGTGACTGCTCATGTGTGTGTTGGTGTTTTTTATGTGTTGTGAGAGTTCGTTGGTGGTTGTGTGTTTGTGTGTGTGTGTATGTGTGTAAGTGTGTGTGTGTGTGTATGTGTGTGTGTGTGTGTGTGTGTGTGTGTGTGTGTGTGTGTGTGTGTACATTTTTGGTGGATGTAGGGGCCTGGGTAGATATATTTAAATTTGATACGTCCATAACATGGTACACGCTATGTGTATTGGAAAAAAAAATCCGTGGTGAATAGGAAAGCGACTGGGGTGTTTCGACAAGATTTTTTAGGAAAATTGGGCAGGGACACTGATTGACTGATGGAGTTATTGGGGAGGGGGTTGATTAGTGAAGGAAAAAATAGAGCGGGTGCAAGTTGGAGACTAAAATCTGTGGCTGTTGAAACAATAAAAAACAAAAAAGAAGGAAAGAAGAAAGAAAAATGTTTTGTCGTGACGATCGTAACATTGCTTCATAATATTTTGACATGACATACGAGACACATCTTTTTACATGTACATTGTTGTTGGGTTTTTTGTGTTTTTTGGGGGTTTGGTTTTCGTTTTTATTTTGTGTTGGTTTTGTTTGTTTGTTTGT
>JAUKPP010288028.1:0-10324 GCA_032273245.1 Phyllaplysia taylori
GGGGTGAACTGTTTAAATTAAACTTGGGATTAAAAAACTTCATGCAGTAAAGAGTTACATAATATGCTTTTTCAAAATAAAAGTGCATTGACCAGGGTAAAACTGTTAGTGGAAATTGCTCTGAAAATATATTAATTCTTCTGTCCAAAAACAAAAAACGTATGATATAAAATACTCTTCTCTTGTTTATATGAAATAATGATATATATATATTGGCATACCAGAAAACAAAAAGAGTAAAATACTAAATACTATTGGATATGCATCATCTATATGTGTGGAAAGCTTGGAGTCATAAAAAACTGTACGCCAGAGCCACGTGTATCTCTCTCTCAGCTGTCCCGTGACCTCGGCCTGTTCTTTGATTGAGCTTTGCTGACAGGCTTGAATGGTGAGCAGCTGACTGTCATATCTTTCTTTGCCTTCTTGAATCTGTGGAGTGTTAGAGGAATTTCTACTGAGAGCCTGGAAACTAAACATCTATCATAAATTCACCAATTATCACTTTAAAACTTGTTTACTGACTTCTGCAAAACTATCAGTCTGGTTTGGTTACCAGTTTTATGTTCCCTGCAACACTGTAAAGTCACTTAAGAGACAGGCTACTTCGACCATGAGTGTCAGGGCCAACCCAAGCTGAGAGGGAAGAAATCCCAGCAGAAAAAAAACGCAGATCGTCTGCTATTGGGATCGAACTTGAATCTTTCACATGACGGGCGACGATCCCGACCATGACACCACAGCGCGGGTAAACTATCAGTGATGTAATGACACAGGAAACTACCTTGAACGCTATTAAGATTAAGCAAGAGTAATGACCTCAATGACGACATAGTCTTAAAGTCGATAAGAAAACAAAAATACGAGTTATTTCTTAGGGAAAAAACATATAAAACCCAGTGAGGATATAATTCCAGAACTGCAAATTAGGATTGTGCATAAAAAAAGCAAACTTCAGGCATTTGCAATGATTTCTCTTCTTACTGCATATTCCATCTATCAATTTCTTGTAAAAATTCATTATTCACTCATAACTAAGTAAGAAGGCAAAGATAACTACAGATAATTTGACGCCAACTGAGAATGGAACAGATGATCCATCCCAATTTAAGAGATTGCATGAATTTCTTGCGATTGTTTCTGGTTAACCAAAGACTTGCATACAAGTACAAGGAAAAAAAAGCAAAATTGTGAACTGCCAATTCTTGTCTTAATCTTATTGACTACTGGTATCTTCTTCAGCAAGTTCTTCCTGTAATTCTAATCAAACATAAGAGTGTTCACATCTGTAAAATTAGACTGTTCATCAGATGGTACAAACCTCTGGAAATAAGACCTAAGCCGTGTGTTAATCGTCTTGCACTGATGATATTTGTGTGCAGGGCTGTTGGGTGGGAACCAGACCGATGACGTGGATGAACACACAGATGTCGTGGAGCCCAGGTTGGCCGCAGACCTTGCCAGGGAGGACACAGTCGGACGCTGGTAGGGTTTTACATCAGAATCTGCGTCTCCTGTATCTTGTACATCTTCCTCGTTAGTTGTCGTTCTCTGAAGGGAGATAAACATCAGAGTGGTGCAAACAGAATTCGATTTAATCGGAATTGGTATCCTAGCTGATATGAAGTGTGGATGTGGCTTTTCAAATTCATAATCACGATTATGCCTAAAATTCCCTTTTAAAGTATTTTCTGTTTTTTAAAGAAGGCAAGCAAGAAGGTAAAGAAGGTGTAATGGAAGTTCTGATTATAAATATTACATTTTTCTTCTTATTACACAGTATGCGCCAACCTGTTTTCCTGGTGGTTTCTTTCTATCTTTATAAAGGACAACTATTTTCAAAATATCAGAAAAACTAAGGGTAAGGAAGCAAAGTGATGCATCTGCAAATGGCTAATTTTCAGGAAAAGGGAAAATCTGATTCCAAAGCAACGAATGGCAAGTTGAACATACGCTGATTCGTGTGCTGGTAAACTTCTCATCTCCGGATGAAAGCTCTGACACTTTGGTACAAGATGCCCCAAGCGCTGTACTTTCACATACATTATCACGCAATATCATCTCATCTTGAGGTATGATAGTTTGCATCCCTATCCTCAAAATGTTCTCCCATCTAAAACAACACAGATGCTAAATAATCTAGAAGTGATACATCTATTCAACCCTTCACTAAGAAAGTGAAGCAAAAAATTGTGGGCAACGACCTAAAAAGTTTGATTGTTTATTGAGGTCACATGCCACCATCCATATTGTAAAGTAATTTCAACCTCCGGAAGTATATCAGGATAAAAGTAAAACATAAAAATGAAAGAAGTAGAACGAGCAGATCACAACAGAGCAACTTTTTAACACTGCACTGATCATCTCTATGACACTGAGAAAACTAGGGACGCTCATCATCACAGAAAAACAATCTACCTCCTTGACAAGATGCTTGGGCTCCAGTCGGCCTGGTGCTCTCCTCAGAGAGCCGCTGTACTGTCTCATACTCTGTCGCTGACCGCTGCCCCCTGAGCCAGAGCTGACCCCACTAAGGCTCTGCTGGCTGTTGTGTGACTGCAGGCTGCTGCGATATGACACACTGTCCTGTACCGAGCCCGACTCATCGGAGAGTGACACGCCGGATATATCCTCACTGCTGGCTGTTGCATCCATGCGTTTCTTTTTTCTTCAAGGAAAAAGCATAGAAAAGTTATGGCCTATCCTCTTAAAGCAGCTAAGATACCACCACACACTTTGTCTATTGATTTATCATAAAAGATAAGAGAAAAATGTGAGATCAAGAAAATCTGACCAGCTAAAAAAACATTATCACAGCTCATTATTTTTTCATTTAAAATTTAATAGTCGCATTGCCAAAAGACAGACAGCCTTACTGACCACCAAGCGCAGATTTTTCAAGCTTAGCATTTCAATGCACTAACCGACTTGAAGGAGAGTTAGGGTTGCTGCAGAAATTCTATAAAACAAAAGTGTTCAACCTTTATTTCTTCTCATAAAAGACACTAAGGAAAAGCATTCAGAACATGAAAGTCTAAGGTTCAAGACCTTTGGAACCAAAAATTTTTCTTCCAGAGCTGTCATAACTTTAAAATATTAAACTTCCAAGATGTGAGTTTACAGTTTGTAATGGACACAAGAAAACAAGCTGCAAATAAAAATTACAGTCGACTCGGCTCGTGATAAACTCATTTCAGTTATTTTTGGTTAAGCCAAATATTTTCTCCACTGCTTTTTCCATTTCACATCAATAAAATTGTTAAGTTGAACTTCCAGGAGTGTATCCTTTGTTAACGGTCCTGATAAAATTAATAGCTGAACGCATATTCCATCTTCTCAGACAGAGAAACAAAGTGAAGTATGGTGTAAAGCAGGTTTGGACAAGCTATGGCCCGCGGGCCAGATCTGTTCAGCGTGCAGTTTCAGTCTGGCTTGCCAGTTGGCACAACAATAAGTAGTAAATGTGGCCAATGACAGGACGACAATTCATTCTTTAGTAACAAAGCTGTTGGTGTCTTGTTAAGACATGCATTGCAAGCATAGCATAAATTTGTTCTATTTTATAGACCCCTGTCTCAATCATGCAACTAGTGCAACTTTAGATGTCACATGTAAACTCAGTTTCAGACTCATGTCCACATCTATGTTCCTTCTGCGTGCCTTACGTTCATACACTTGCTGCAGGGTGTTTTGCTAGTGTTCACACACACACACATCTATACTTAATAACTATGTGTATACATGTCCTGGTTTGGCCCACAAGATATTCAGATGAGCTCAGTCTGGCCCGCAAGTGGCACATGCTTGCCCATGCGGGTGTAAAGCTGTTGCAGCCTGACTGATAAGAAGAAAACCAGCACAGACCTCAACACAGGCGATCCAGGAGGGGAGAGACGAGGGCCAGAGAAATTGTTTTCATCTGCTCCTGACGGGTCATCGGTTTGAGAAAGATCACAGTTGTTGTAGGCTTGTCGGAAGTGTTGTCTCAGAGGGTCGAGGCGTGCTTTGACAGCTGGCGAACTGTCCGAGTCCTCATTGTCCTCGCTGAAGTTGCTCACTTGAGACAAAGGCCTTAGAGGGGTTTTCTGAGGGGGAAACAAATAAAATGTTCAAATACAAGTAAAATGTGTTCAAATACAAGTAAAATGTCTATAAATCCCGTTATGCTTCCACCCATCCATCAGCGACCAAGTAAAAAGCAGCAGGACAATCATAACAATCTTGTCTGTGATTTTAAGCTGACCTGTGCTGTTTGTTTGGTTTGGGTTTTAGGGCTCCATAAACTCTATAAAGTCATTTCGGTGCCCATTGACCTGTGCCTCTGAACGTACATTCTTTTCTGAATGTTTAGCTTTGTGTTTCAACATATTCTCATCTACCACGCCTGGGTTGTTGCCTTTTTATGCTGTTGGTGTAAGACAACAGAAATGTGAAAAACTGAGTTCAAATTCGAGATCTATCAATAGAAATAGAGAGATGGTGACCTGGTAAAACAATGAAATATCAATATTTAATAATAATAAATAATAATAATAAAGGTAATTTATATAGCGCCAAATCCCAGTAGGTTCTAGGTGCTTTACACTCACTGCGTATACATACTCCACGCACACATGCACGCACGTACACATCCACATATGCACGCACACACACACGCACACAGGATGACAAACAACTGTTAACGATCACATGATACGAGAGTTACTATTATTCAAAGTATGTCTTGACGTTTCAATTTAATGAGCGTAGATCACGTGTAGGACAATATGTTTTGATGAGAACTGGAAATTGACAACTGAGGTGAAAATTGGCTTTGTTGGCCTTTATCTCCATCGAGACTTCAGCCATTTCTACTTGGATCTCCGTCCTGGTGACACACGTGATAACTAAAGGCTCACTCCAGGTATCTTGATGTCCGTCTTCTTCTGCTGCTGTCTGTGTTTCCTTAAGGAGCGGCCTCTCAGTGGGACCTTGTTGCTGCTTGGTCTGCGCAGCGTCTGGCGATCATCGCAGAGTTTTCTGAGAGAAACGAAACACCAGCAGAACCTCAGATCTGTGATCAATTGGATTTTCTTTTTTAAATATTTACCTTGCGAACTCAAGATCTAAGGGATCGGTTTGAGTAATGGTTGGTTTGGTTTGGTTACCAGTTTTATGTCCCCTGCAACACTGTAAGGTCATTTAAGAGATAGGCTACTTCAACCCTGCCTGCCAGGGCCAACCTGGGCTGAGAGGGAAAAAATCCCAGCAGAAAAAAACCCCCACATCGTCCGCGATCGGGGATCGAGACGGGGTCTTCTGCATGCAAGGCAAAGAGCCTAACCATTACACCACAGCGCCGGTTTGAGTAATGGGTGACATCAGCTGACATGAGTCTATTTCTAACACTTTATTATAGTTGACGTGAGTCTATTATCTTAAGCCAATAATTGATCATAGATCTAAGGGATAAACGTGAGTAATGAGTGACATCAGTTGACCTGAGTCTATTTTTTGTTTTAATAGCCGACCTGAGTCTATTATCTTAAAGCAATAATTTTTCATGAC
Organism: Phyllaplysia taylori; assembly: GCA_032273245.1. Lineage (NCBI taxonomy): Eukaryota > Metazoa > Mollusca > Gastropoda > Aplysiida > Aplysiidae > Phyllaplysia > Phyllaplysia taylori. The sequence goes on from JAUKPP010288028.1 coordinate 5,548, forward strand.
AATTCTCTTTATAATGCCACTGGGATTTCATAACCCTGCCCTTCGCAAGCGGACAGAGACAAAGAAAATATAAAAGTGCAGTCAGAGTATGTCTAGGAAACTTATACCCGTCTCAGTGTCCCGTAAGCTGCCTTCCACTTTATATTCAGAATAAGCTCCCCCCCCCCCTCCTCCCCCAGAATGGTTTCTAGGGATTTACACTACTTGAAGTGTGCAACTGTTCAGACAATTTTGTTCTACATGACCAAGTATTTCACCTGCAAAATGCACCCACCTGATGGCCTTTTCCACCTCGGCACTCCACTGTTTGGCGTTGCTCTGGTCATCCGAGTACAGCACTAAAGTCTCCTCCTTGCAGGAAATCTAAAAGAATAAAACAGGTCATAAACACAAATATACTTTTTTTTCAGAAAAGAGTGCATAAGCGGGCATTATCACAGCAAAACATGTTTAGCACAACAGAATGAAATAAAACAACCTAGCGAGAGCACAAAGCAAGTAAAACAGAAAGTGCACAACAAAATACAATACACAACTCACTTTGAAAACTCCGCCTGCATCCTGCTTGTTGAAGTTGGTGATGAAGACTGGCTCCACCTTACAGTGCCTCAGAGGCAACACACAAGAGCAGGTGTAAGATTTGCCTCCGCCATCCAGGAACTTTGGCTTTCCATAGAGAAGAATGTCAGAGAAGAGGAAGAACATCCGCTCAAACGACTTCCCACCTTTTCTCGATACCTGAGAGAAGTACATATATTTCATTTAGGTTTTCCTATGCACACAAAAACATAAAGCTGTAACTTGGAAATTCAAATAAAAAAAAAAATGGCAGTCTGGTATGATTGCTTCTTCTAACAATAATGATAATGGATTGCATTAATACAGTGGGTACCCCCACTCAAAAAGCAGCTCTGTGTGCTTTACAATCCATTGTTACCCTGGCATACCAGAGTCATAAGAAACTCTCTCAACTTCCTGGGAGCCATACAGTGCAAGCTGCCATTTTACAATCAAATTCTCAAACACAAACATACTGACAATACCTTTTGCTTTCTACAACCAGGTACTCATTCACACCTGGGTGAAGCGAGGAAGATTTGTGTGGAATGTAGAGATTCCCAAGGACACAATGTCAGGCTTGAGCTGGGATTCAAAACTGCAACCTAACAATTATGAGTCCAGCAGCCTAACCACTAGACTACCTTTAAGAACTAATTTACTTCCTTTGGTTTGGTTTGGTTACTAGTTTTACATCCCCTGCAACACTGTAAGGGCATTTGAGAAACGGCCTACTTTGACCCTGCCTGTCAGGGCCAACCTGGGCTGAGAGAGGAAAAATTCCAGCAGAAAAAAACTGCAGGTCAGATTGTCCAAGATCCGGATCGAACTTGGGTCTTCAGCATGATAAACGAAGAGCCTAACCATTACACCACAGCACAGGTGATTTACTTCCTGGCATTGAAATGACCATACAATGTGAATAGTGCCATAATGATAAAACTCCATACAAACAAGTCTACTGGTAAATATATCACAAGGTACTGCAGTACATAACAGTCCCCTCTCTCCGGTCTAAAGAAGCTTTAATATTCCCAGTCTTATCTAAGTGAAGACACAAAACGTATAGAATTCTCCATTACCTTTTTCAGCGGACCCTCCTTGATGAATTGTCTCCCAGGAGCAAGAAGTTTCGGGGCTGAGCTGTCAAAAAGCCTCTGGATGGCGAGCATCTTCATGAAGTTCTCGTGTTGCCGGATATGTTCATTTATGTGAGAGGCAATCTCTGCAATTTTACTTGCAGCCTCTGTGGGGAGGGGGGAGGGGGGAGAGAAACTTGTGCAGTGAGATGTATGGTGTGAGAAAATCTTGAGGTCTCTGATGAAAATATTTGTGCATCTCTCCCAGCTAACAAAGCCTTATATTCAGAAAGCATAAAAGATGATAAGGAGCAAGTTTACAGGCAGATAAAGGGTCTGTCAAGTTTTATTTGTGCATCTCTCCCAGCTAACAAAGCCTTATATTCAGAAAGCATAAAAGATGATAAGGAGCAAGTTTACAGGCAGATAAAGGGTCTGTCAAGTTTCAAACAATTTGTGAAAAATGAAAGTAGATGAGCAACCAGGAGAACACAAATATAAACTACATAAGATATTCCACTTACCTTTCAACTTCTCGAAATCATAATGCTCGACCGGAGTGCTGTTCAGAAGCTCCTCTAGTAACAGCTTGTACCTATGTACAAGAAAGAAAAACAAGATTGGGTAATATAATGCTGCAACTTATTTAGATCTTTCTGCATTGTATATTGTTTCATTTTGCTGTGAAACTGCTTACAAAATTATCCTCACAACAACGAGTAACTGAATAGCGGTGAATAATCTAAAAAAAAAACCACAGGGTTAATTTTATCTTTTTTGGATATATCATTTAAACAGAAATTAAAACACACCTTGACTTCCACTGAGCAGTGGCTAATCTCAGACTTTTAACTACAACACTTTAAATCCATTCAAATGGCTATGATCCTCCTTTCCTTATTTACTTTGAAAAGTATTCCAAAAATATCTTGCAGTTTTCTAAGTCAGAGACGGCTAGTGACCTCCAGTTCAAAGTTAGAGACGACTAGTGACCTCCAGTCCCTTTACTGATTTGACAAGTTTTGTTAAGATTATACAGCACTATCAACATTACAAGGTAATTCTAAGATAATTAGGATGTACAATATGACAATAAGAAGATAGAGAATGGAATCCAATAGGCAGACCCACCAACCTTCAACCACCATTGAGACTTGAGTGTGTGAAAGGCATGGATCCCTTACAAAATAGCTTATACATGGACAACTGAGGTGGAAACTGATGATGCTACGTTGAAAGCCGCCAACAAAGTGTACCTGGGTACTCTCTGCACTGGAGTGATGAGCAAGGCTGGCAGCTTGAGGCCCATAACTTCTGGTCTGTCTTCTTGTCTGGCGATGAACTCGGCAAACTCCTGACTCTTGCTCTGCCACTCCTGGCCCGGGAAAGTAAACATTGTCAAGGAGGTCCAGACTAGCACCATCACAAATTAATCACATTTCATTTAATTTTTTGTCAATCAGAGACAACCAGTAAGTGAGCCAACACCCCCCCCCCCCCCCCCCCCCCTGCCTAAAAAAAAAAAGAAACCAACCCCAGAGCTGTGTGTGATTTGAAATGAAAATAAAAAGAACATACACATGTACTTAAATCTGTACTGGTTGCTAATCATTTTTTTTATATGAATGTTCTGTTCTTCAAAGCTTTTAAAAGTTGTACTCCATCTCTTAAATGACCTTACAATTCCATTAGTGTAATAACTGTTAGTATTTCAATACAAGTGACGCAATGAAAAAAAATGTTTTAACAAGTAACAAATCAAAGCCGTACCTGCAGGGTGCTGAGGGCACTCTGATGGTTATTGGCATAGAGCGAGTAGAGCTTGAGAAACGGTCCCAGCTGGGAGAAAGCTTGTCCAACTGTCGACTGCTCCATCTGCTCCAGGAGGGTAGCGTTCACCTCACGGATCTGCTCCAGATTGCTAAAGAGTCGAGCGTGGACATCGTCCGGCACCAGGCAAGCAAATCTCAAGGGAAAGTCGAAGAACTGAAGAGAATCAAACAAGCATTGTAGGCATTATAGTGACCACTATAAAAGCTCTATTCCTGGATGGGTACAATTGGCCAAAAGTAATACCGAACTTTGGCATTACAGCCAGGAATTTGTGTTCCTAAATTTGAAATTTAAAGTCAGTTAAGAAGAATTCTCAGATTTTTGCACTCAGGGATTAATGAAATCATAAATTCCCTGATGCCAAACCCTGTTTATAAAAAAAACCCACCTATGTGGGTTATTTAAACGAATATTTTATGTATATTCCTTATCCTTATTTAGATGGACAAACAACAAATAATTACATTCAAACTTTTATGTCTTTTGGCCGCATGGCCCAATTACCATTTTGGGATTATTTTGACATGTTCAAAAACCCATCCACCAACCCTTAGAGATAAACTGAATTGTGTTATGTCATTTTTTTATACCAAAACATCTCTGGACCTTGGTAGAAACGTTGGTATTTATGAGACAAATTTAAATTGTATCATGGACTGACTAAAACTAAAAAAAACTATCAAGACCTCAGCATTGGATTAAATAATATTGTTACCTTATTGACAAGCTCCAGATGATGCAGATAAGTCTTTTCTGTCTCGAAGAGTTCCTTGACAACTTTCCTTCGTTTCCGTTCTCTGCGAGCAGCGTCTTGAGCTTTCTTGTCGCTGGGACTGGATGCGTACAACACCGCCTCCCCGGACAGAGACATTGCGCTATCGGTTTCTACAGATTCGCAGAATAAAAAACAAAAAGGCTCATTTAGAACTACACATTTTACTTTGGAAAATAACTGTGGAACTAACCCTGAATAGGTGGCTCCTTGTCCTTGATGCAAGCTGCCTAGGTTGGTACAAAATTCTTTTGACAAGATTTACCTTCAGCACGAGAAATATAAAAATTCTCTGCAAAATTTTAACCAGAAAATTACCAAATTCTGCAAGCATTGCGAGCATGTATAACCCCTTTTTTCCCCATATATATAGATATCTATACTGCTTGAACAAAAACATGCATCTTTATAAATAAAAATGAACATTTGTTGGTGCATGCTCAATCAATGGGGAAAATTACTAGAGTCAAAGACCCTCAGACGGGTCAACTGCCACTATTTTCCTTTATAATTACTTTACAAATGCCAGTTTTGT
>JAUKPP010288039.1:0-10323 GCA_032273245.1 Phyllaplysia taylori
ATGATACCTTCATAAATATTCACCTCGCCCCAAAAATTTCCTCGTAGCTTTCTGTCTTTCTCTCTTTTCTTTGCGTTTCCTTCATTGCAACTTGTCTGCCGTCAGGCCACTCCTTGATAACCCGTCCCTTTAGAGATAGACGTAAAATTCGGAGGCCCCGCCTCTTAAATGACCTTACAGTGTTGCAAGGGGTAGTTAAACCAAAACCAAACCAAAACCAAACCAAACTCCTTGGTAACATTTATTACGAGGTCAGGATCGGCCAAGATAATTGGGCAAACCCGAGCCCTTTACATTAACTTTTGTACCTTCTGCCGGCCGGATCCAAGCAGATTTGGTCAACGGGATCAGAAAGTCTTGTTACAACTAACAGATAAGTTTTAAGGTTCGGGTTTAAGTCAGGGTTAGAGCTAGAGTGAGTGTTTGTAAGGTTAAGATTTAGGGTTAGAGTGAGACTCTAAATGTAATCCTAACACTTAACACTTTTCCTTCTTTCTCATTCAACTCATTGTACTGACCGATTTGCTTGGATTCTACTTCTGCCTTGCTGCCGCAGCAGATAGGGGTAGTTTTCTCTCCCAGTTTCCTGCCGCTCATCTTGGTATTTCCCGGCTTTTAAAGAATGAATTCGGGGGCTGTAACTGACCATGACGGACTGCAGGGGAACATGATATGAGTTGTCCGACTGGACGGGCCAAGAAGGCCTACCGTATGGACATCCGCTGCTCTGTCAATGCCGTTGTAAAGACATCTCTGATTTTCTCGGTCCTATTATCCGTCATCTCTATCGGCATGTGGTGTGTGTGAATCTAATCCCAAATACAAATAATATTATGCATTTCGCACTGTTGGAACTAAGACCGACTTATCCGAATGGACAACAAATTCCAGCTTATAAAATAATCGAACTGTTTGCTCAATGTTCTTCTCATACTCTCGTTCTTCTTTTGTTTGTTTGTTTGGGGTTCTACGGCTCCATTGACTCTGTAAGGTCACTTCGGCGCCGAGAAACATTCCAAAATATTTCTGTAGGAATTTGGTTTTAATTTCGCTCGGTTGGCGGCCTCATACGTATAGAGAGTAAATAAGGAATGGGGGGAGGGGGGGGGGGGGGCAGAGTGGGAAGATTGTATAATACCGGACCACTCACAAGGGGTTGGGGGAAGGGGGGGGGGGAATGAATAGATCTATCTGAGATTCTTCAAAGAGAGAGAGATTAAAAACGGGGGAAAATCATCGCTGGTCCGGTGTTCTTCAATTTTACCGACAGAGTAAGCAGACAAGGGCAGACGAGAGCAGACGAGAAGAAAAGAGTGAGAAGAGCAAGTCAGAGACAGATTCAGAGAATAAAGTTGAATGAATAGACACGGTTGAGAAAACAACGAAACATAAGGCCTATATATGGAGAGAAAAAAAAGGGCCTGCAGTAGGCTACCTACCCCGAGGTCGAACCCGGGACCATTAGCATGAGACGCCAAACACATAACTTCTATTCTAGACCACGAGAACCCTTCTTCTGTAGTGCTCCCGCTTAAAAGAGCTAAAAAGAGGGTCGTCTAAGTAGCAATTTTTAAATAAAAAGTTTTAATAATGATAACAGGGTATGACCAAGACAGATGATGAGGATAAACTGGTTTTATGTGAAGCATCTTGGACCCTGCGAAAAATCCCGTTTGCCAAGCATCTGAATTGAAAAAGTTGACCGCAAAATCAAAATTTTAGATATTTTAGATTGTAAAGCGCATAGAGCCTGCTTTCAAGCGAGGATGTGCGTTATATAGATACAGTCATTATTGTTATTATTATATTTTATATCTCCTTCTGCGGTAGCAACGCTTAGAATAGACATAGGTTATGTAATTATTGAAAATTATATAATAGCCATGTAAGCGCTAACCAAAACCAAAACACACTTATTGCGAGCCAGCAATCTTCAGGTGAAATATTACCAAGTTGTTCCTGAACGTCAAAATCGGAAACAATCTTCATCTTACAGATAAGCCTCGATTGTTTCTAACGTTTCTTCAAGTTTCTAAAGGCCACACTAGACACAGCTGACAATAAATAAATATTAATAATATGTATAAAATTGCGCACTGCATAATGCACGGTGTTAAAACAACCATTTGCAGAAATTCCGACGCCCCTTAATTTTTTACTTCTGAAGATCACATTTGCCCATCAAGTCCGTGATTCGTGATAAAAACAATAATTTGGCAAAACAAATCAGGGTAAGCCGAAACGTTAAGCTGCATGAAATCAATTTGAAAAGAATTATTACAGCTGTATTCACAAGAGGACCTTCACAAATTTGATGAGGTAACTTTCTTATGATCACGCACCCCTGTTCACCTTTTCAATGTTTTGTTGTAGGGTACGTGTTGAGTTTATGATGTTACGATTAAATTTAAATTACTTATTATTATGGCTGACCGAAAGAAGGCCATGCTTGTGTTGTTGTGTGATCGCATTTTATGATCGAACTTGTGATGGACTTGTGAGTTCATCGGACCAGTCAACATGAGTTAATGGTAAATACTAAATTCCTGTGTACTAAAAATAAATAGGTTGTTACTATTAATTTTAAAATTAAAAGTAAGTAATGCGTTATGCTACAACAAGTTACTTGCTTACTTAAACTTAAAATAAGTAGTTTAGCACAATCCTGCTTGCCTCCCCCACCAGATTTATATGGCTTAGTATTAGAGTGGTTACAAGTTGGGTTGGGAAGGGTTAGGATTAATGGTTAAAACAAGAGGGGTTGTGGTAGTCAGGCATTGTGCTGGCGACTTGACATGAGGAAGTCCTTACTGTAAAATTCAAGGCCAAGTTCATCAAATTAGCTCTTGAAAAATGGACCCCCATCAACCCGTCCACCCCTTCCTTTGTTGATCCTCGACTTTTGAGAACAGCACTTGTAAGGGAGGGTTCTAGATTTTGTGTGGCTCAGGCTCAGCAAGGAGAAGCTCTGAAACTGAAAAAGGCGTGTAGATTATCTGATAATCAGATAGCCTAGAAGTTTTCTTGATCGACATCTAGATCATAGATCTTAATGGCCCACCCCTGTAACAGAGCCAAATTGCTAAGACTTGGCCACCCCTTCCAGTAGGATTGTATTACGTTTAATTTCTTTACAATTATCGTGGTTAGTTTGAAAACTCGTTGAATACAAAAATGGATCCTCACTTCTGCGTAATCACTGCAAAAACTGATTTCTAAACTGTATGATGCATCTTTCCCATCAACCAAACTTGCAAGGTCTCAATATATATATGTCTTATAATTTTTTTAAAATGCAGAAGGTTAACACAGATTACCGCCGCTGTGGTGTAATGGTTAGGCTCTTCGTCAGTCATGTGGAAGACCTGAGTTCAATCTCGAGCACGGAGGGTGTCTGGTTTTTTTCTGCTGGTATTTTTTTCCCTCTCAGCCCGGATTAGCCCTGACAGGCATGATAGAAGTAGCTTCTCTTAAATGACGGTATAGTGTTGTAGTGGATGTAAAATGGGTAACTAAACCAAACCTAGCTAGATTCTGATTAATTTTGGTTGCAGTGAATTTTGGAGCATGCACATGAAAACAATTGTAATTTCTTTTGGTAAACAGTTTCGCTGGTCACCTGGTATTACAGCTGCCAGGCTGAGTTTGTTGGATTTCACTCACTGATTTGTGTGCAATTTACCTCTTTATTTGATAATTTTGCCAGATTGTCATTCAAAGATTTTTGTTTGTCTCTTTTTTAACAGGGTAAGAGCAGCAATTCTACTTGAAGATGTCCTTTCATGTGTCTCTGAAGAAGGGAATAGCGGCCCACCGATCCCAAGATGATCACTTTTCGCCTCCGACAGAACACTTAAAGTCTCTCGGAGTCTCAGCACTGAGGACCCTTCATCCAGAAGGGCCCAATACCTCCGGTAGTACAAGCTTGAGGAAACCTTTGGACTCAACTGCAAACTTTGTCAATATGAAGACCAAGCCCACAAAGCTCAAAACTGATGTTCCGAATGTTTCGAACTCGAACAAGGCTGTGATTGTGAACAAAAGAGACGACGGTAGTGTGGTGAGACCTCCTCACTTGAGCCCTGCACAGCTGGCAATACACCGGGAGACTGAAAAGTTAGCAAAACTGTGTGGAACACTTTCTGGTGAAAAGGACAGAATTTCTAAAGAGAAATCTCCAGGTGGTAACTTTTTGTCACCCCAGAACAAGATGGCTGATTCGTCTGTTGGGAAGGTACGGGAACGGAGATCTGGGTCAGTGCAGGTCCAGGACATGACGGTGACCAGACGTCAAAGATCTGAGAGTGACACTTCTGAATCACTAGAAATCATACAAAGAACAGTTCAAAACTTATACGGTGGAGCATTCACTCCCGCAACTGATAAAGCGATAGCTGGAACTACATCCCAACCTATGTCTCATTCTACTGGCAGGAGTGACAGCAGAACACCATTGGCAGCAACTGCATCCATGTCATCCCGTTCAGCTGAGAGTAAATTTGCCATGCTCCCTACAAGGAAGAGCACTGACACTGTGCAGCCAGGAGACACTGGAGGAGCCTTAAGACGTAACTTGTTCAACGCCACTGGAGATACTGCTGAGACAGCAGCTACTTTCCACAGACAGAGAACCCCAGATCACATGACTTTTAAGAGTGCCTCTGGTGAGTTAGGGAATCCTTCGGCAGCGGCTCTGGCCTGCAATTGTCTCCGCTCCTCAAAGTTGATTCTCTGTCGCACTTGCGGAGGGACAATGTTTGGCCGGGTTCGTCAGAGATGCCCAGTCCATCCCTCACAAATCTTCCTCATGGATTTTGAATGCTGTGGCAAGTGCATGTCTCGTAATTTGAAAGAAGTTTGCTCTTACTCCAAGTCATAGACGTTGTGAAGTATCACTACTTCTTTGCAATTTTGCTCTGTAACCTGTTTTTTAGAGCAAAAAAAGTTTTTATATATTTTCATCATTAATGGACCTCGTGACAATGACTCATTATCTCAGGTATCCTATACTCATATGTGCAAAAGTAACTTGAAGCTTTGCTTTTGAGGCTGTATCTCTGCTCTCTGTAATTTTCGGTTTTGCAACATTGCCGCCCACCAAAAGTAAAAGGTCTCAGTAGCCACATGCATTCTTTTCCCCACTGAATGTTTTAGGAGATCAATGCCGTCTGGAGTTTGTTGATCCCAGAATCATCTTCATCTATGATTTTTTTACTGTCTAATTCTCTTCATAAGATCCCAGACATGATCAAAGGGATTTATGTCCGTACTGGTCAATGACCATATATTTTGAGTAGGCCTGCCATGACACTTTTTTTTCTCAAAGAAATCTGGTAAAATTGGCTATTTCTTACAGTCTTCTGAAAGCTGAACTGAAATAGAGATCGATTGAATGGAGAGAGACAAACTCGTCATCACCTGCATCTGTTTTGAGTGGTCTTCCAAACTTCTTTTCATTATATTTATTTCAAAACTCTTCGGGCATTCAACTTTTTTACAATTGCATAACAGAAACAAGTCTGTCTGCTTACATTAAATAGTCTAGCAACCTTTGGAACCTCACATCCAGCTTGGCTACATCCGAGAGTCCTAGCTCTTTCTTCAGAGCATACCTTTGGAATTCTCTTCTCTGAAGCAACACTTACCGCTGAACTTCCAAAGAATCAGAACAACAGTTTGACCCACTGCACAACAGAAGACAAATATAGAGTAGATAAGTGTTCAATCAATACATATATAATGTTAAATGGATCGATAATCAAGGATTCAAAAGTCAGCACATGTGAGACCTTTTTATATTCTCTGGGACCAAATCTCCACAGTTGTCCTAGTCTTTGAATTTTTCTCCATTTCTTGGTATGTTTCTCTTTATTTTTCTTTTAAACACTCAGAACTTGTACTTAAACCCAAAACAATCTAGATCAGCTATTGCGGCAAATCCAATTAGCCAGGAATGACCTAGCCTGGAGGACATTGATACTGTCATAAATTCTGTGAGAAAAGATTTGTGCTCGCGGTTATTGAGGGTTTTAGTGGATATACCATACCCATTACTAGATTAGTGCATATTTTGTTCTTTGCAGTGTTTCTAAAGCAAACAAATTTTCACTTTTTTTGGTAAAATTCTTATAACTTCCATAAATGAATAGATTAAAATAAAACTTGACAGACATATAGCCAAATGATTTTTTTTCTTCTTATGATATACATGTAGGTCTTTTATTGAAGCTCCCTTAGAAAGCTAAGATACAAGCTCCAAACCAAGTGCCAAGTTACTTTTGCACATGAGTATACGTGTAATCTGTTGCGTGGATAATGCAGCTGTGCTTCTTTAAGATAATGCGTTGAACTTGACGCTTTTTTTTATTTATCTTCCGTGTCTTGTATTTCTCTCCCTTTTGGATTCAAAGAGATTATAATGCATGTATTGATTTGAAATGTTGCTCTATGGGGCAATTTACATTCTTTATTTTGTCGTGTACGTATTTTTCTCTTTACATTTTCTGTTCACACCTCATCAATGTTTTTCACATGAAACATAATTTTGCTTCGTGTCATAATTTGATCAATTGTCCACGTTTTGCATTTGCACATTTCTTCATCTAGTTTGTGAGTGTCAGGTAGCTCTTTTAATTTTATGTTAACCTTGGTTTTCAGATCACCGATTGAAGTGTTCGTGAATTTCGTTTCTTTCTTTATAAATGTCATCCTTTGGTTTCAGAGAATACAGTCGAGTCTGGTTAGCATATTTGTCATGTTGAACACAAATGTTTTGTGATGCAGCGAGTGATTTTCAGTCAGAAGTCGCATTTTGAAAATATATACAGATTTCTTTTTTACACATATATATCATATTCTAATAGCAAAACTATTCCTACACAAGCTGATCTTTTCAGAATTTTAAAAAGCATTATTGGAAGCTGAGATTTTACCATTCAAAGAACACTTGCCCTAGAATAATTCGTTATGAGGAAATCAGGTTTAAAGGTTGTGTAAGAGATATTGGAGCAGTCATCTTAAAAAAAGCTATTCTATCAGAGTCCCGATAGTGTGTGCCTAAACAGCAATGCACACGGCTCGGTAAATCGTAAGTGATTAGAACTTTCTCAATTTAAAACTATGAAAATTAAAAAGGCACCCTATGCCCTTCGATCGAAAGTGATATTTTGCAACTAGATTCTGTAGTTTCTTTCTCTTTAATATACCCGCTCTATTTAATGCTGTGAACTTGTTGTTCCACTGAGGGGGTTTTGTTAACATCATATTCATTTATTTCTATATTATTTTATGAACCTGTATCACTGTCTTTTTAATGATGATGTGCCTTCAGCTTGACCCTCTGTCATTTCTTAGACAGTTTATAATGTACTTACTACCCTAGATGATGGTAGCATGTTTTCTTTTAAATCCTCTTGTGTCTTGTTCTGTTTGGGGTTTTTTCATCCCATTCTTTACTATTACATGTACATGTACTATAAAATGCATGCACATCTTTTTTTTTTTTCTCAGTCTTCCTTCCTACCCCTCAATTTCTTTGTCCATTTTTTCCTGCCCCACCTTTTCTTTGTCCTCTTCTTTTCTATCCTTCTTTTGCTTTGTCTACTTCTTTCCCATCTCTTTTCCTTTGTTCTCTTCTTTTCTATCCCTCTTTTTCTTTGTCCTCTTCTTTCCTATCCCTCTTTTTCTTTGTCTTCCTCTTTTCTATCCCTCTTTTTTTTGTCCTCTTTTTTTCCTATCCCACTTTTTCTTTGTCTCCCTTTTTCCTACCCCTCTCCTTCTTTGTCCTACTCCTTCCTATCTTTATTTTTGTCCTGTTCTTTGTATTTTCCATATTTTTTCTCTTCTTTCCTGTTCTCCTTTTTTTTTTATTGTCCTTGCTTTTGTTTTCATTATCCTTTCGTTTTCTTTGTCATTTACTAGTCTTTCCTCCTTCTGTGTCTTCTTTTTTTCTTTTTTTTTTCTTGTTCTTTTTTCTGTTCTTTTCTTCTTTGTCTTATTCTTGTCCTTTGTCCCCTTCTTTCTTGGCTTCTTCTTTGTACTCTTCTAGTTTATCCGTCACTTGCCCTGTTCTTGTCATTTTCTTTCCCCCCTTTCTTTCCTATCCTTTTTCTGTTTCGTCTGTTTTCATGTCCTTTTTTTCTCCTGCCTCCTTTTTTGTCCTCTTTTAGTCTATCCTGCCTTTTCTGTCATCTTCTTATTTGTCCTTTTCTGTTGTTATGTCCTTCGTTCGTGTCCTTTTCTTTGCCCTCTTTTTGCTGTCCTTTTGTCTATTCCTTCTTGATCTATCCATGTCCTTTTCTTGGTTGGGGTCCCCCCCCCCCCCCCCCTCTTTTCGTTTCCTTTTCTGTCCTGTTTTTTGTCCCATTTTTCTGATTTGTTTTTCTTATATTTCTTTGTCCTGTTCTCTTCCCTCTTTTTACTGTCCCCCTCATTCCCTGTTGTGTTCTTTTATCACCCTCATTCATGTCTTTTTTTTGTCCTGGTGGATAAGGAGATGAGTGGTGGGTGATTTTTTTCTCTCTGTGTCTTTTTGTCGTCGCACACTGCATTTTCTGTCATTTTTTGTGTCTCCTCTTCTTTTCTACCAGAGCTGTGGTGTAATGGTTAGGCTCTCCATCTGTCATGCGTAAGACCTGAGTTCGATCCCAGTCAAGGATGATCTGCATCTTTTTCTGCTGGGATTTTTTTCCCTCTCAGCCCGGGTTGAAACTGACAGTGTCTTAAATGACCTTACAGTGTTGCAGTGGACGTAAAACTGATAACCAAACCAAGCCAATGTAAATTCTTCTTTTCTGCCCTTTTCCATGTCCTTTTCTCTATTCATTTTATCAATATCATCTCATTTTCTATCACTCCCATTATTTGCTCTCTTGTTTCCTTTTTAGCCTTTTCTTCTTTTTCTTTCTGAACCTTTTTTGGTCCCTCTATCTCTTTGTACCCTTTTTTCCTGTCTTTTTCTTTGTAACCGGCGCTGTGGTGTGATGGTTAGGCTCTTCGCCTTGCAAGCGGGAAGATCCTGGATCGATCCCCGATCGCGGATGATCTAGTTTTTTTTCTGCTGGGATTTTTTCCCTCTCAGCCCTGGTTGGCCTGATAGGCAGGGTCGAAGTAGCCCGTCTCTTAAATGACCTTACAGTGTTGCAGGGGACGTAAAACTGGTAACCAAACCAAACTTTTCTTTGTAGACTTCTTTCTTTTTTATCGTTTGTTTCGTCTTTTTTTCCATCCCCATCTCTCTCTCTCTCTCTCTTTGTTTGTTGTTTTCTATTAGGCCCACATGTATTTTTTTCTGTGTTGCTCTTTTCCCCTGGTATTCTTTTTCTTAAGCATAGTGCTAACCCTTTTTTCCTTCCTTTTTCCTGTCTTTTGGATTTGGGTGTTGTCTTTTTATCCTCTTATTTTCCCTGTCTTTGGGTTTGGGTGTTGTCTTTTTGTCTTTTCCTTTCTTGTCTTTTAGGTTTGGGTGTTCTCTTTCATTCTCTTCTTTTACTGTCTTTTGGGTTTGGGTGTTGTTTTTCTCTCTTCTTCTTTCCTGTCTTTTTTATCTGAGTGTTGTCTCCTTTCTTGTTTATTTTCTATTTTCTTAGTAACTCTGTCCTATTTTTCAGTCTTTCTTTTTTCTTTGCCCTCTTCTTTTCTGAATCCAAGCATTGTTTTTCTTGTCATTTTTCTATTCTTTTTTTCTTGGCCTCTTCTTTCATGTCATTTTCTTTGCCCTCTTTTTTCTCCTCTTCGCTTTCTCCTTTTACTTTGTCCTATCAATTCTTCTTTTTCTGTAATTTTTCTTTGTCCTCGTTTCCTCTCTGCTCTGCATCTTTTCCTGTATTATCTTCTTTTCTGTTTTCCCCTTACTTGGCATTCTTTTTCTTTGTCATTTTCTTTCATTTCAATTTCTTTGCCCTTTTTTTTCTCTCCATCTTTTTTGTTATCCTCCTCTTTCATGTCTTTTCTCAATTTTCTTTGCCCTCTTTTTCCCTGTCCTTTGTTTTCTTTTTTCTCTTCTTCCTTATCTTCTTTTCCTTTGTCCTATTTCTTAAAATCCCGTTTCTTTGTCCTCTCCTGTCCTTTTTTTGTATGCCTCCTTCTTTTTTTCCTTCCTTCTCTTAGCACTCGTTTTCTTTTCTTTTTTCTTTGTCCTCTTCTTTTCTTTTCTTCTTTTTCCCTTGTTCGCTTTTGACATGTTGTTCTTTTTTTCTGAGTCATCGTCGCCTTTTTCATCAGTCTACACTTTTTCTTTCAAAGTAATGTACTAGAGTGGAAGACCCACAGACGGGTCGTTAGTGAGTGATCCTGATTCAGACAGAGATTCTGTGGCTCTTCTGG